>DWLI01001760.1:0-14645 GCA_018249915.1 Cecropterus dorantes dorantes | reverse complement strand
CTAGGACGAGAGCGGGGCCTGAGGCGGGACCGGGGAGGGAAACCGCATTCCTTCCGTTCGTCTAGTTAGCTTGGTCGAGTAGTAACGACTATTTTCAAATTATGACTACCAAGATTTACGTTATGTGTCCCTTTCGAAGCGCCATTAATAATAAGATTTCAAAATATTAAAGCTAATCAATCGAGTGTATGCCTTTATGACTTTATTTATCGCAAATCCATTTTTTTATATATTTGTTGTTGTTGGCCCTATTGTCCTTTACAATTTCACCGTTTGGTCTGTATAACGCTCAACCGGTATGAGTAAATTATGGACTGTAAGGGATTTCCTAGACCTTTCGCTAGCGGAAGGGACGTTTGCGGACTCAGCTATTGCCGGAGTTCTGGTCTTCCGCTTCTTATTTTATAGAATCCTGCAAAGATCTTCATACACCGCAGGGCTAGCTAGAGGCACTTATTTATTAGAAAAATCCCTCTTTACTTTATAGAAAGTGACATTGTTAAATCTATTTCAATTTGCCGTGACATTGTACGCTCTAAAACGCTTAGTGGTGAAATACAAAAATATCATATTGTAATCTATGTCATAAAATGAACCTACTCTCAAATTTTCCGCCAGGTGGCGGAGCGGTCACCATACCAGTGTGACGCGCAGTGGGTTCCGGGTTCGATTTCCGGCCAGACTGACATCTGAATGATTATGAGTATAGGTCTAGGTGTTTGTGTATTCGTTTTTGTGTAACCATGGCACTCGCGACACAGGAGAAAATCCTAGAGCGGGGCTATGAGTGTAGAAAGGGTGTTTTTCACAGTAATTTAGGCTCCACAATTGTTAGTCAAAAGTAAACATCCTTTCCTTTCATAAATTTGTTGTATTAGATATTTTTATAATCATAGAACATTAAATAACACACTGTCATTATAAATATTTGTTTGTTATTTTTTTAGGATTTGGAGACAAAAAGGCTTACAATGTTTTTACATTTAGAAGTTTCTGTAGACACGTTTTTTTTCATGTCTGGATTCTTATTGGTATATTCTTTAGCGCGAAATGGTTACAAAAAGTTTAACCCCGTAAAAGCCACGATTAAGCGGTATTGTAGGTATGTTAAATTATTATAAATATTTAAATCATGACTTCTAAAGATACTGATAATATTGAATTTGAGACAATAGATAATGAAATGAAAAACATGTCTCTTGATAATACAAGGTTTGTTTCCAGGTTAATATTTCCTGTCATATTAATTTTATCATTAGTATTTAGAGGTCTGGAATATATAGTGCAAGGACCAGTTAGAAATGAATTCTTTCAAAAGGAATTGGAAATATGCAATGAAAACTGGCTGATGAATGTTCTGATGGTTCAAAATTACTTACGTATTGAGAATATGGTAAGGTGAAGAAATTATTTTAAAATTGTACTAATATTATAAAAGTTTGTTTGTGAGGTATGTGTGTCTCATACTCTTTCAGGTTAAAACTACTGGTTAGATTTCGTTGACATTTCATATACTATATCAATAAACGTGGCTGAAACGGCCGGAGTCGCGTGAATAACCTTGTATAAAACGTTTTTTAATAATAAACAATTAAATTATAATAACAAACTTTATCATATAGTGAAAGCCGAATGCTTGAAACTCGGCCTCTCGATCGGGAGTCCGAGGTTCGAATCCCAGGCACGCACCACTGATTTTTCTAAAATTATGTGCGTATTAGTTAATTATCACTGCTTTACGGTGAAGAAAAACATCGTGGGGAAACCTACACATCCGAGAGTTCTTTAAAAAGTTCTTAAAGGTGTGTGAAATTTACCAATTCGCACTTGGCCAGCGCGGTGGACTATGGCCTGAAACTCTCTCAATCTGAGAGAGTTTCAGGCCATAGTCGTGCCAGCATCGGCACAATAATGGGTTGACGGAAAATTAATTACTAATGCAAAGCTGTCAACTGTCATTTTAAATACGCTCATTTATATCGGCTGATTAAAAAGATGAGATTGTATCCGCGGATTCACATTTTTTATGATTGTACATCTATATGATGGCACATCACTATTACTAATGCAAAGCTGTCAACTGTCGTTTTAATTTACGCTCATTTATATCGACTGATTAAAAAGATGAGATTGTATCCGCGGATTTACATTTTTTATGATTGGCACATCACTACACATCAACCAGGCTACAGTTACATTACATAAAACTTTGAGGTTGAATCGCAGTGGTACAATGTTTAATATGCGTTCAGTAATTGAACAAACGGAATAATTAAGCGAATCAATTATTGGACTGCAGCTCAGTTTACTGTTTGGACGCAATAAAGTTTTACCAACACTACATTTAAATTTATGCTGTTTGAATAACGCGAATTACGAGTTGTAATGAACGAGACATTGGCACAAAACGAATAAGACGCTTTAATAAAATGTCGTCAAGAAATAATAATTGCAGTAATTGCTTCACATCTGTCGTATGCTAATCTAAATAAATAAATGTGTCTGTCTGTAATATCAATATAATTATCTATGTGATTTTCTAAGTTTATTTCTAAGGTACATTAATTTCGAAGGACCGTCTTAGGTAGCAACGTATCTGTCATTGATTTCAGATAGACCCCCCGCCATATGAAGTTGCTAACAGATGTCTATGTACGGCAGTGACCATTTACTATAAGGCAGGCTGCATGCTCTTTTGCCACTTAAATCCTACAGAAAAGAGTTCTGATCTCATAAGAACCTAATAATCCTATAAAAAAAAAACCTACTGCAGAAATCTTCATCCAATACATTTTTCGTTTGACGTTCCTTCAATTATCTTAATTTTGGAAAAATTGTGCAGGACTTCCTTTTAAAGTTGAAGATTTTTCTGATTGTGAGATATTTTTTTTAAATAATAAAGTGTGATACGTATACGTATAATTGTATAAATGCACCCGAGTAGAGCCACACGGAAAAGCTTGATAAAAATACTTTTAATTGCCGACATTCTATCACATATTAATTAACTAGCGCTGTAATTAATACGGATTATTGTGTGTGATTATTTTACAAAGATAGCTTAAGTATTTTATAAGTATGTAGGGATACCTATTTATTTACCATTATGTACCTCGTTTACAATGTACCTACATATGGTTTATTCCGTGTATTTCTTAGTTTATAATATTTAATAATTATGTAATCCATTTGCGCCTAATGTCCACATATATAAAATCAAATTGATTTCACATAAGGTACCAAACTCTCTAATACATGCTACGTGGAAAATCCTTAGCGTTATTTAGAAAGTAGTACAGCGCCATCTAGTTTGTTTGTAGTTAGTTTTTGCGCCAACAACATTCGTAAAGCATTTTCGTTTTATTGAGCTTCAAATTACAACGATTTAAAAAAAGTGCATTTCAAAAAACATTAAATGTAGACATACAGGCATAGGAATATTTTTGACGCTTATGTTATCCCTATAACCGTGATAAATCGATAAAAAAATACCAGCCGTCATGCCCGCATAATAAAATATGGCGGCAATTAAGCAAATGGCGAGGACCGATAGCCGCAGGATGTTCGGAGTGCCACGAAATTAGATTTAAATAATAATGAATCCAATAAACGTAAAGCAATTTATGTCCGCAACGAAATTGAGCAACTTTGCAGCTGATTCCCTCACAATAGATGCCTAAATTAAGTCGTTAATTTACTTTTATGTTGACAGAAATTAATGAATATCGTTTCGAAGTAATAAGAAATAGAAATAAACGTTATGTATTTCATGGCTTTCTTATATAAATGCAGGACGTAGAGCCCACACTTATTTATGTTTTCTTTTTATTCGATTGAGTAGCAAACGAGCATGAAGTTCGCATTTGGACATATTTAACCAATTCCATAAAAAACAAGCGTTCTACCTAAAGTTTATTACAAATACATATCTGAGGTCTAAGGTGGGCTGTCAGTTAAGTGAGGATAGGTTAGTTATGACAAAATCTTAATATGTATAAATTACGTGTCACGTTGTTTGTCCGCGTTAAACTCCTAAACTACTGAACCGAAATCAATAAAATTTTGACACCGTGTGCAGTTTGATTCAACTTAAAAGGTAGGCTACTTTAACTTTTAAATTTTTAATGCCCAACGAAGTGGGCACGGGTTTGCTAGTAAAGTATAAAAATAAATAAAATGGAAGGTTGTAAGGTGAAAATACGGCTTTTTATTACATGTATATGGCAGTTAATGACGGTATTTATAATAACAAAGAAAATGTCTGACTGTCTGTCTATTTGATTTACTGATTTCCGATACTACTGGACCGATTTTGTCGGGACTTTCACTGATTGATAGAAGTTAATGTCTTATGTAACTTTTATTTTAGTTATATTATTAAATGTTCACGCCAAAATTGTAAAAAATGTAAATTTCGGTTGTATATTATAATATATTGTATATGATGTTACATTTTTGCGCGAAAGTGCGAGACTCAGCTTAATTTAAACTAACTATCCATTTTGCTAATTGAATCTAATTCTCCTTTTTCATAATTACGTGTCTTATGAAGATTTGTGTGGTAATTTGACAAGTCCCAATTGTGAGCAATTGTTCTGGTAATATTTAGCTGTGGACATCCTGCTTAAAGAGCGGATACGAGATAATTTGTTCACACCATAGTCGGATATAAAGTTTTTTCTTTTACACTAGTACAATAATACTATTCACACAAGAGGATTAAAATATCTTCATTAAAAACTATACATTTATCATTAATTGTTTGTATTTTTTGCTTTATATACTTATTTACATAAACAATAATAAATAATACGTAATATATTGTATAAAAAGTATAAGAATCTTTTTATTCTACACTCGATGTGCTACGCGGTTTCACCCGCTACTAAATAAAAAAAACTGTACTGTACTATATTGTACTTGTACTATATTCTCTGTGATGTTTGATTTTTTTTTTCAATATAACGTGTACAAAAACTTATAAAATAAAATAAAAAATCAAACAAACATAGTATGATGTTATAAAGTCTATAGCCTTCCTCATAAATGGACAATACAAAAATATTTTTCAAATTCGCACCAGTAGTTCCTGAGATTAGCCCGTTCAACCAATCAAACTCTACTGCTTTATAATATTAGTATAGATTATAACTATATCAAACTATAACAACTACATATACTTATGAACAACACTTTTTGAATCTATATTATACAACCTATTTCTGGCTAAAAAAAAAATTGTATCAGTAGCTGTGTCACCAAAAAAGGTTTTGTGTTCGTCCGATCATTTCATTGTAATGTTGTGACAACTAATGTTATACTGGCTCGAGGTGATAGTTCGAGACTTGTATTTATTTGTATAAAAATAATAGGCTTTAGTGACATCTACTAGACATATCGGCTATTATAATTATTTACATTTCATCCAAATCACAAGAAACTTATCGAAAATCACTATATCTATCAAACATTCTCCGTTTAAACTATACCTATGCCAATAATTAACATGCTATACATACATATTAACAATGCTATACATACATAATAACTAAACATGCTTCTTGAAAACTTAGAATATTGAATGATTCCAACTGGATTCCAACTGGGTTCCAAGCGAAATAATGCGTTTGCAATAAATGCTGTTCGTTCGTTGGCTGTATAAAATAATAATAATAACTGCGTCGACTAATGGAAAAAACTAACAAAGATCAACGGTCAGCATTCGTGGTCCCCTATTTATAAATCACATCCGCACTCCTTGTAAATTCACCTTACCCACCCTCCCGAGTTCAAAGAGTGCGCCGGCAGGGCAATGTCCAAATTATAAATTCGCATTAGATCGGACGCGCACGGTTCGTTTACCATTTCATTTTGGTTCAATATCGCCACTCTACTTTGTTCCACACACACCCTTCTCCCGCCTCCCGCGCCTTAAGATGCCGGGAAATATCTGCGTTTTAAGCTATATTTCTTTCATCCCTCATTTTTGCAGTTCGTAGCAATCTGAAATCCAACACGTCCCCCGCAGGGGGCCCCTCCTCGGGTGGCACCCCCCTACGTATTCTTGTACCCGGATAAAAAAAGCGATATCTATTTATAAAATGTACGCGTGTACGTGTGTGGACGGATTAGCGTGTGTGCGCGTCGTATGTGTGCGTTCCCGCTCATTTGCAAACCGTCTCCTGAGATAACGTCCTCCAGTCGGTTATCCCGCTCTTATTGCCTCCTCTTTTTCTTGATTGCTACGTATGTGGAAAAGTTTTGAGCTCCTTTACTGATGGAAATTGATTTTGTCGCGAAAACGAAAAAAGTTATAATACCTCTTATTCTTACGTCCCGTTATATGGAAACAAGTCAAAATAAACGTAAATTGTGAGCACCAAGGTGTCCGTTAATAAAGTAAGATTTAATTTAATAATCAAAGAACATTAAAACGAGGTATTTGTAAACATACGGAAAGTAAAATAAATAAATTATAGATATCATGGACATTATAAATTTTACATATAAATTAACTTCAAATGTCTGTCTGTGATTTCAAAAAACTTAATTTCCCCTAACATACTAATAAAATTATACCAAAACCTGACAATAAGTTATTTCTGCGTGTTTAGTCGGACATGTTTCGTCGGGCATATACATATAGCTTGAACCTAGGTGAACATTGCTAATATGTAAAAGGACAAGACTTCGGAGAGTGACGTATACAGTCAATGAGACGACGTACCCATTAAACGTTTAAATAGTCACGTAAGCAAAACCAAGAACGCTCCAAATACGTAAATTGAAGCGTCTCGACGCCCGCACTCACGTATGAACGTAATTATAAAAATTGAAGGCAACTTGAAGCCCGCTCCTTAGATCTCTCCCTCGCTCCCGCGGCGTCGTGCATTTTTTCGTACATATTAAACTCCCCCTCTCGTCTTCACCCCGCGACTCCTCTTTTTAATCGATTTTCCCGACACAAGGGGTGAGTCCTCTGGGGTGAATGTAATTTTTTATGCGTTTTTTCCATCGAAGGAGACCGTCGCCGGAGGTGCCATTACGCCACGGCTTGTTGAGAATATTTTAATTATAAGGCATTAGCGCGTTTTATGATACCACTCCCGGAGTTTATAAATGATCGAGAGGCGAAGTAATTAAATATTTGAATGCGGTGAGATTTCCGCAGGGAGAAGGAAGTGGAGATAATGGACGCTCCACGCCGGTCGCGTTAATGCGTTGGATATAAAATTCGATGAAATTATTGTTTAATGGTCGATGAAATTGCTCGGAACCTGCTGTGATTGCACGGTGTTTTCTTTTTAAAGTTTGCTTTTATTTGGTTACTTTATACTCGAGTATACGCATATAATGTAGTCTTGAACTGTAAATCGTTGTTTTAAAATCGTAAGTACACATCAACGATTTGGATGAGGGATGAGGTTGCCGGCTCACTTAATACGAGGCGACCATCTTAGACCTCGGGAGTAGCAACGCATCTGTCATTGGTTTCAGATAGAGCCTTTGTTCTATATGAAGTTCCTTACAAATGTCCATGGGCGTCGGTAACCACTTACCATCATTTGGACTGCGTGCTCACTTTAATCTTACGTTGAAGTCAATAACCACTGCCGTATTTTTTTCTCATAACATCAGTGTTTGAGCTAGTGTGTATGATGGCTGTATTGAGCTAGTAGAACGAATATGAGAGCACAAACATATGAATGCCGGACTCAAAACTAGACTTTAAAAACGTCTTTTTAATTTGTAATTGTTAAAGATGTTCTAAAACAAAGTGAAACGATAAATTAACATAAGGTATACTTAATGCCAGTTTGCTCCCAATACAAAAAAAACCTTACAAGGTTATCAAATTGGTAATAAATGGGCGTCTAGACGAATCTAGTCGGGTCTAAAGTCACGATAACATTTCGGAAAATCCGAGGTTATATACATATATTTTGGTATAATCAATGTAACTGTTGCTAGACATTGTTTTCGATAACAAGTAAACAGTATTTGAATCCTTTTACTACTAACTCATTTGGAATAATGTATTTCAATTTAATCTTACATTTTTACTTACACAGTCTAATTTTCACATTATTAGATTTCACATTTATCATGGGCATATTTTTTACATTTACCAAAACGTTATTTGTTCGTAACAGCAATGACAACTAAACAGCCTTTGTAGTACTTTGTCCATGTTTGTAGTACTATGAGTTAGTAATGTTCAAACTAAATTATTAATAAGGCTTTTCACCGGCAGGTCGATGCAGACGATCTTAAATCTAATAAGTTTAAAGTGAGGCATCAGAATCAAATTTCTCGGAGCCTGCCGGAAGTGCACATTTGTCGCTTTCGCTTGAGCGACTGCGTTTACTGAAAACTAATCGTTTCAGCCCTCCCCTTCAGCCCTGATTGATGGCGTTTGCTTGGCCACCGCCCACCACAGATTATCTATTAAGATTGTATGTCACAATGTTTGCCCGCCTTTAAATAGCTATGGAATGATCGGACAGTTTCTCAATCCACTTAATAATACTATAAACATTAGCTGCAATCCATTATTTTCCACTGCTAGGCACAGCTATCTACGTAAAATTGTGTTTTGGGACTCTTGTAGGGATTATCTGTACTAATATATAAAAATTAAATGGTGTGTGTCTGTTTGCTTAGTTACTCAAGAACTCCTGGTCCGATTTACATGAAATTTTGCATGAATGTAGCTTATTTACCTGGTCAACTTATAGGCTACTTTTGATTTCGATATGTTGCACTATTTAAAAATGGCGGCTACTTTTATTTTCCCTAGCGAAGCAGCTGTTTCAACTAGTGTTGTATAAAAACTCAATAACAATTACTTTATATACACAATGTTTACACTAATATGGTAATCAAAGAAGCCCAGTGACATTCATTCATAAGATGCCGTGACGTCAGTGCCATGCCTCTTAACTCGATTACTGTGAGTGGGCACGTACAAAGAGGATCGACGTATCAACACGCGAATCCCAAACAACAAACTACGTTTTCTTGACGCAGATGAAAATTTGCAGTACGCTGCTATTTTTAAAGCGACAGAGTATGAAAATAATATATTTTTATCAAGGAGCTGTGCCTCACGGTTTCAACCGCTGCTAAATAAGAAAAAAACAGATAAACATAGCACGATGTTAAAGCCTTGTAGCCTTCCTCGATAAATTTACTACTTGACACAAAAAAAAACAATTCGAACCAGTACTTATTAAGATTAGCCTGTTCAACCAAACAAACTCTACACCTTTATAATATTAGTATAGATAATGATAAGAAATGTTTATTATACTTACCTAACGATATGACTACTTTTTATACTAATTTAATGGTATACCTATATGACTACTTAATAGAAAGTCTTAGAGACCACGTGAATACATCGTCATACCAATATACGCGATTAACTAATTAAAAAAACGGGATATTTGACGTCTTTAAGAGTTATACCTAAGATATAAACTATACGCTATACGTGTACAAGAAAGATAATCATGAGGTACATTTAGGATATCTCCCAATAATTTCCTTTAAGAGAGAAATGTATGATTAATTTCTAATCACTTTAAAGTCCTCCATAAATAAAGTAGCTGGGAATCATGATTTATAATCGGAATAAACCACAAAAGTATACATATACTTAAACGATACTAGTTTATTTTCAAGTTCAATTACAATGAATATTAGAAGGGTCTATTAACTAACTGTGCCCGCGGTTTCAAATGTATTTATCCTATCCCACGCTAACCGTATATCTTTACGGGATAAAAATTATCCAACCTCGCATATACCTATAAGACTTATATCGCACGAGTATCGTTAATTGTGCGAGGATAAAAAGTAGCTCATGTGCTATTCTAAACGAAAATCTATTTCTGTATCTCTCATCCAGATTCGTCCAAACGTTTTAGCGTGATTGTAAACAAACAAGCATTTAAACTTTCACATGTGTAATAGTTTTATTCTATCCCACGAAAATCGCACATTTTTCGGGGGTACAAAATAACCCATGTGCTACTCCGGACTATAATCTCTTTGCCTTTTACCCAGATCCATTCAACCGTTCTGGATGAGAAAGAAATATCCATCAATAGTTTCGCATTTATAACAGTAGTAGAAGTAACATGCTAATTTATGGTGTTGCTCGTTATATATCATATGACTCGTATTTAATTTCACGTGATTTTCCATTGACAATTGATATTATCAACAACACTTACGTACGCAGTTGATAATTCGTTATGATTAAACTCATACACCATTTAAATACAGTTTCAGATTTGTTAATATAACTCTGTGTGAATTATCTCACCTTGGAAAATACATTCAAACAAACTACACTGATTATCATGTTCGCCGCGTAGGTTAGCTTGCTTTTTCATTTTACAGGTATCTATTATCTTTTAAGTATGCAGTATTATCGGTTTAGTTTTTTCAATGTTATTTATTTTAATACATAATTATATTTTACTAGGTATCCTACGCGGTTTCACCCGCTACTAAATATAAAAAAACAAACAAACATGGCGTGATGTTATATAGCCTATAGCTTTCCTCAATAAATGGACCATTCAATATAAAATTATTTTTTAAATATAAACACCGATAGTTCCTGAAATTTGCCCGTTCAACCAAACCAACTCTACTGCTTTATAATATTAGTATAGATATTAAACAAAAAAAAACACGCATTAAAATTTTCTCATTCCTTATTTTTAACCACACAAAACCCTCTAGAGTAAGCTAATTCATACTTAAATAATAAAAAGTAAAATCCCGCGTACATCAGAAAAGCAAGCTCTAAGTAAAACCCGAGACTCGGGCCTCCGTTAGTCTAATTGCTCGAGCAGACATTGATGCCCGACTGTCACTACCCGACAGCGCTCGGAACGCCCGATAATGGAAACACTCCGAGATTGATTCCCCGATAAATATTGCCGCTTTCGATCTAGCTTACTTTAAATAAGTGGGTGTTAGGTTTGCTTGCTAGCTTGCAGAGCTTCTACATTTACTGACTTCCCCATTGTATTGTTTCGATACAGATTTTAAGTGATATGGCATTCCTGTATGGAAGTCGTTATATTTCTTTTTTTTTAATTTGAGACGTATGTTAGCAATGGATGAAGCATGGAGATTTGGAGCAATTTTACATGCCTTTATTTATATAGTAATAGAATGTGAATAGTATCCTAATATCGGCGTAATTGTTGATATACTTATTAGTTTCGGGGCAATGCAATAGTTTTTAACTTTAGAGACACTGACGAAATATTTATTAATAAAAATCACAAATCAATAATAATATGTGAAGTAAATTTCACAAAAAAATGTTTATCGTCTATATACCTATAATGTGTTATATGTGTTTGAATGAAATATGTTTGGATTTATATATTTAGTAGATGTTAATGACAAGTTTTGTCACAACATAATTGTATTGTTAATTTATTTTACGTACAATTTATGAACAATAACAAGAGGCCAGCTATTTTTAAATCACACCTGAGAACAAGTACGATTTAACTTAAAAAAAAACTATGATATTCTAACATTTTATTACCAAAATTAGGAAATAAACAACCCATACATCCTAAAACAGTTTAAAGAAAATGCAAAAGCAATCTCGCCACGACTCTCATTGCAAACGTCCAGCGACGTCGGGGTCAGCTTCGAGACCCGGCCGTATTCCCAGCACTTGTTTGGCGATCTAGTTTAATTACCATCCATCAATGTGACGGTTCGTATCGTTGTATCGGATCGAACTGCCTCTAAACGACAGCTACTGAATAGGGATACGCCGCTGATAATACGCTCTAACAAGATACATGTTTTAGCTAACGTTTTAGGAATACCTTAAAATTGTATTTGCAAGTTTCGATACCAATTATATTATTAATTTTGCTGTCTTTCCACTGTCCTTCTTATACGAGAATTGTTATGTAAATCTATAGTTAAAACTTCAACGGCATTTATTAGCAAGAAACATAGCTGGAGGATTGAGAATAATTCTGTTTTTTTTTTCTCGACTGTTTGGCCATATTTTTAAATTCGCAACAAACATATTTTTTTACACAAAACAAAGAAAATCGAAACAAATTTGACTAGTGAATTTAATTTAAAGGATGAAAATATATTTTTAGTTCACATCTCCAGGCATAATTCAGTCCATTTTTCTTTAATGTCATGGACTCAATCAAAAGATTTTACAATTTAAAGTTAGGCTACCGTTTTAAAAGCGGGTGATACCGCGGCGCAGCTAGTATACCCTAATAAAAATGACAGAGAATAACAAAACCAAAAAATCTTAATCTGTACATATACATGTTATTTACTTATACTCTAATTTATAATACGTCATCTTTTTTTCACACAAAATGCAGTCAAATCGTAACAGGTTGTTGTCTAAATATTATGTTACACTTTAACAGGATCGATAGTATTTTATGACAGAGATTTTTTTGTAGCTAAATTGATAAATTACACGGCAAGGCACGCGGATATCAAATCGCGGAAGCCCGTTAACAAAAATAATTTTCTTACCACTGAGATATCACTGCTTGGTAGCAGTCTTTATATGGTCCGATGTGACATTCAATGGCCGAATCAAAGCAACAACGCAAACGGTGAAACGCTTAATAAACGAAACCGCATAATGCGTCCGCGATCGCGTCCAATAATAGCATCCTTAATGAGATGTAAATGAGCGAACAAGTAGCAGAGACCGTCCGCGTTATAATAACGCGTAACGACCTACAAGCCCGGATTAAGAAGCCCTTTGACTTAAACCTAGCGTCCGATGCAATGGCCGAACCGTGGCATGATACATCTCAAACAAACAACCGTAAACAGAACAAAATAGAGATGGAAACGCGTTGCCCGTTCCGAGTCATTAGGTGCTATGTGTGACCGTGTTAGCGGCACAATAGTGTGGCTATTTTGAAACTAATTGGCAGAAAGGGTTGCGAATTAACGTCACGGCCGAGGCGTGTCGTGGCAGGCTTTGTGCCTCCAACGCTTGATAAATAGTTTACCAGTTTCAATTATACCACCATTCGTATATGGTTTGTGATTTTAGTTAGCTGTCAAATCCTCGGGAAGCCTTATCGTTTAAATTTATTTCTTCTTAGTTTGTAAAAAAGCAGTATCTTGTTGTACAATGAAATCGCTTAATGTGACAAAATTGTTTAGCAAACGTTGCATGTTTCCGTTTTTGTTTTCGACCATATCTTTCAATACTTTAAAATAATCGGCAAAAACATAACCAATGGTCGTTTTGAAAAAATATAATAAACTCGTACTGAGTACATTTATTTATACTTAATTTGAGCATAAATTTATAAGAACTCATTGTTAATATTAGTAACATGCAAATTGATGTTGCGAGGCAGAAATACATACGATACATAAAGAGTTACAATAACTTTAAAATTCAGCAGACTTTAAATCAGCTTGGTTTTTTAAATAACCTCCAAAAACCTACAGCCGTCTAGCCAAGGCAATACAATATTCAACCTCGCGTAAACTAAAAAACTCATAACCAAAACATAAGCCATACGTCAAACGCGGGCCTATTAGCGCTCGTTTAGTTAGAACCTAGTTCCTTTTTGGCATGAACAGCATTCATTAGCGTATACATTGTTGGCTACGAACGTATGGCACTCAATGCCTAAGGTCTCATTACACGAACACGATCATTCAATCAACCGAACGATTGTTGAGAGATCGAAAGCTACGCTCCGTTTCGCACAATATTATTCAAGCAAATTCCCGCATACGATTAAATTGGCTAGGATCATGCGTCCATCAGACCTATACCGACCACCGACGTGAATACTAACTTTCTCGTTTATAACTAAGTTTCCATATTATAAAGGGCAGGGTTACTAGATGTGTACGTAATGATAAAGTTATATGTTGTTATTTTTGCCAGTCTTTTTTACCTTTCCTCCATATCGTCCCTATTTGGTAAAAATTATTATCCTTGATTTTTTTTTGTGGTAAAATACAAACAAATTTGTACCTGAATACAACCGGTATGTACCGTAATACAACCCATAATATATTTTTTGGAATATTATGTGAATTTTTATTCAAAAATATATCACCAGGTTCCTTTAATTGTCTAGAAAACTAGTAAGGCTGTACCATTGTAGTACTTACACTATTCAGTAAAACACCAACCTGACGACACTACAAACTAGGTTACATTATCACTAATATCTCGTTCATTATTCTCCAGTTTTGCACCATTCTTTTGATATACCATTTCAGAACTGGCTCGCTATGTATTATGCATTCGGATATAAGGCGCATAAACCGTCCGAATCAATTACTGAGCGCGCTCGTTAGAAACGCATCATGCATGTACAATGTCCCTGTACGCAAACACTGTTTATTTGCGCGGAGGAAACAATGGACCAGAACCACCCAAATTGGGAACGATAGTTGGTTTCGTGATTGAGTGCGATTGCGCGCTTTGGGCTTTTTGCTCTCGTTTTGATATGTATCGTGTTAAGCTGTAAGAAAAACATTATTGTAATAAACTACAGAAAGTAATTATCACTGCTTTACGGTGAAGGAAAACATCGTGAGGAAACCTGCACACCTGAGAGTTCTCTAAAAAA
>DWLI01001759.1:0-14647 GCA_018249915.1 Cecropterus dorantes dorantes | reverse complement strand
AAGACCTAATCCTTAATCCTCGAGTTTTACAAAGGAACAGTGATATTCTGTTTTATCTGACGCCTTTTGAGTTTTATCTGACGCCTGAGCTTTCATTATGAGTTTATAAACAAATTCAATCAAATTCAGTTCTTTAGAGTTATTTATTACTTAATGCTTTCTTTCCAATTACTAATTACTTTATGCTTTTGCATCGTCTTAATCTCACATTTAGTTTAAGTTTTCAACGGTTTTTTTTATCAATTTTTTAATAATAATATTGTCTTTTCATGTTTTCCTATTCATATTTTTTTATTTACTTATAATAACAAAAATAATAACCACTAATTACTTATTTTAATTTGGTAAAGGTACATATAAAATTTTGCATAAGTCTGTATGAAATGAGCAGTCATTTTCATACAGACTTATGCAAAATTATTTCAGTTTCAAAAAAAAATTTTTAGTACTCATCAGTGAGTATTAATTTTTTTTTCCCGGGAGGAATGAATGCTGTAACATTATTAAGTGCTAGCTTTAAATATATGACCTTTAAAATTTTGTCTATGTCTTTTATTCTATATGAGATTGATGACGTAGGTTTAGGTGCATTAAAGCCAAAATACGTGCTAAAGCATTTTAAAGTACATGCATATTTAGATTTCACACCTATCAAATACGAGAGTCGCTTAGAATCAATAACGTTTCGGCAATACTCCGGCACTAACTCAAAGCAATGCAGACTTCACGGTTGGGACCACGCGTTTGCTTTGTACGAGACTTTGTTTTTCCTAGACTACGGAATAAAATTTTATAACTCGCTTTGTGCTCAGATTGTACTTGAGAGGTTAAATTCAAAAGCTTTGGAGATGTTACTTGAAGCTGTGTTCTGGATATTTTGTTCTCTTTCTGCGAGTGCTTTTGTGCACATTTTGATATTGAATTTGATTATGATTTCTTTGAATGTGAATGCAGGCTTCTTTCTTAGAAACAATGGCACTATAGCCACACTTCTTTCTACCTTCTAACCAACAACGAAGCGACATTCTTATTAGGAAGACATGTTAAGGCACTTGTACGTTCCAACTTTTATTTATAAGAGAAGCATTGTAATAGAAGTCGACTACAAGACTCATTTCTTGCTTTTGTTTAATATCTGCTATCCTTAGTACTAGTAGTAGTAACTCGGCCTGCCAATCGAGGATCCAAGGTTCGAATCCCAGACCACTGAGTTTTATAAAATTATGTGCGTATTTCAAGTTAATTATCACTGCTTTACGGCGAAGGAAAACATCAAAACGAGGAAACGTACACACTTTAAAAGTTCTCAAAGGTGTGTAAAGTCTATCAGTTCGTATTTGGCCAGCGCGGTGGGTTATGGCCTGATACTCTCTCAATCTGAGAGGACCCGTGCCCAGCAGTGGGACAATAATGGGTTGACGGTATCCATATTACTATGACTATTGTATTTGAGGCTGCCTGTTAGTCTCTATCTATCAATTCTGTAATATAATTCTATTGATATATGAAGATATGTCTTCCGATTTTTTCAGGTACATCTGTCTATATAACATTCGTATTCTCTAATACTTCTGATTTGAGATCAGTTACTAAGATATCATAACTTATATTTCCATCCTAGAAATACATGAAAATTTTTCGTGTTACCTTCGACTTTGTGGTAACCTGGTGTAGCGATATGGAAATATTCCGGCAGTTCGCCTGCTCTTTTTACCTTTCCTTTAGGTTTATAGAGCGTTTCTGGCTGCACGCCAGTTGCTGGCATAACGGTTTTTAATGCCAATTTTCACGAAATAGGCCTTTCAGTAAATTTCTCTTTGGAAGTGTTGCTTTTGGTTCTAATGCGCCTAAGCCTACTGTTTCGTCTATTGTTTTATTGGCATTGAGATCGTTCTGAAACTTAAAATTTTAGGAACTAAAACTCAAAATGTTACTGATATGTTTTCGGCTTCCCACTTGAAGTCCAAGTTTTAATCGTAAACGCATTTTTGATTTGTCAAACTCTATTAGACAGATTCCACGCCGAATACGGCAATAAATTGTAAATTAAATAAAATATCAAAATCTTCTGCCCTTACAAATTAAATAGTCCATTATATTAATTTCCTACGTCAATGTCACCTATAAAAGCGCGAAATTGGTTTTATTTTAACTCGTAATTGAAATCGATCCTACGGTTTGATAGCACGTCTTCGAGGACTGAGATCAAAATTAAACAGACATCAACATGGTACCTTATTCTTTTGAATGTGCCACTATTTTATTAATGTAATGAATGTATACTTTTAATCTGTGGTTAAATTATTTTTACCATCATCAATTATGTTAAAACATTATAATCATATAATAACGTACCGACTATTATGAATTTTACAGTGCTGACTTTCCAAAAAACGCAATCCTTAGGATTTACGTAATATGTACGCGCACTACTAACAGTATGTTTATATTTTTACGATATGCGGTTTTCGAATTTCTTTTTGCCGATATTTCGATCCGCCGATGGATCGTTTTCACGGTTGGTAGTATGCGATTAGTGCTCATATAAGCAGATCTTTTTACTCTTCCTTTGCGAGAAGCGAAGTCTATCTTTTTAGTTTGTAATCGGTAGCAATTAATTTTTCCACGAAATGTTTTATGAATTTCATAGCTGTCTCCTTGTACAATGATTTATTATTTGTAAAGCGTGTTCCAAATAGGTCGCACTGGGAGTTTCTGTGTTTTGTCATTATACCATTATGAGTAATTGAATTATAGTTTTACTCAAAATTACTCCATTTATTAATACATTTTCGCCTGATCCATTAATAACTATGATATTGATAAATTTTTGTAAGTTATAAAGAAATTGAGTCTAGCACACAACTAGTCTGTTGTATGTAAATATTGAGACTAATTTTAATGTTTTTCTTTTTTCAGGTAAGTAACCTTACTCCTTGAGGCAGACCGAGTGAATCGTAAGTGAAAAAAAAACAATAAACCGACTATACGCCACAAAAATGTAAAAAAAAAATTAGTACAAAGTCGTGAAGTTCTGAAGTCGAAAAACAAATCCTCCTGTTGAAGTTAGGTAAAGAATTAAAGCGCTTTTCATTTAAATTATACCGAAATTAGAAATTACTTTCATTAATTGCAAACTTCATAGACAATCGTGTTCACACATGCGACTAACTATCCATATAGGAAACAAATGTTTGCCTATCATTTACCAAAAAGAGCAAAATAGTAGCTTCGAAGTCAAGATATGAAGTGAACAATATTAATCATGTCACGTAATAGTAAATTACTCTTCCTTGAACCTGACTGTATGTATGTTAGTACTACAAATGTCATCGACGTATAGGTAACCGTCACATAGTAAAATGTCAAGACAGTATCTCAAACAATAGTAGGTCATTAGTTAATTATTATGACCCTTAGTTAATATTAGGGATATTATGTAACTTCGTCAACGTAACCGAAACGATCTTATATCCAAGAAAAATATCCGTAACGTGGTGCCTTGAAAGAAGTATATTAGCTTTATATATAAGTACGTTACAATTTATAAAACATCATTGTTTCTTTTTTTGCAAAGACCATTGCAAATTATGATCCAAAACGAAAGATAAACGTGAAACATTGCAATGAATGGACGAAAATGTAAACAACTATTGTTTTGAAAATACGTAACAAACTCGTACTAAGGCACTTAAACCAACGCTTATTATTTTATAACACAAACTGGTAAAGAAACGAGATTTTCCCTACAATAAGGCACTTAGTCACACGTCAGGAAAATTCACTCGGAAAGCTAGCGAGCGTGTCGTGTTCCTTTAGAAAACGAAATTACTTCACCGTTTTTCTCAAATGTCTCCAATATTCAATATGCTAAAGACAGGTTAGGCGGAAAGGGTTCGCAGATCCCCTGGACTCAGGGGGAAACATTGAGAGATTGTAGTGTAAGTTATGAATGATAGGCGTTCTCATATATGTTATTAATATATCGTTTACAACAATCTTGCTTTAAAAATAATCTCATTACCAACGTGTCCGAAACTTTGGGACCATCCTTGACTTAGCTTGACTAATAATAAATGTTGTTAGTTATACTTGACTAATAATAAAAGTTGTTCATTTGACTGCTGAATCCTACTATGTAAAAACATAAACCAACTAAAAATGAATTTGTTAGTTGTTTCATGGGATCTTTTTGCCTTTATTTTCTGAGGAATAGCAAATTCTGTTGACAAATCTAAAGTGGAGTAGATATTCTTCGTTTGATGACACTTTTTCATAAAAGCTTATCGCGACGTAATAACACAACACTTAATTCTGCATTTCACTTATAGCTGCTTTAATTTCTAGGACGTGAAGAGTATACATTGTACCACCTTATTTCATGTAATCTTCAAGTAGGTCATTTATTTTTTACTAAGAAGTACACATTGTATTGATAACTCACATTTAGTCTGCAAGCTCGTTTTCTATCTCCTAATTTCTTACGTTCATTCACACCTGCACCTCTACGCTTATCACTTGCACCACACTTCACAATTTGAGTAGGCAGAAAATTAATGTCCTTCCCGATAATACGTCGCTGAGTCTTTTTTATCCTTTCTATTCACGGGCTGGAGGTAGTTTATTTATGGCTAAGGAGCTTACTTCCACCGTTATTATACTACCCTTATCTTAGGGGATAAGGTGTTTGCAGTCATCCCTTACATCCTGTTCCTTATTTACGTTCTCCTAAACTTGCTAGATTTATATGAGAATGCTCTTGTGGTAGATGAGCTATATACATAATATACACTTAATCAAAAATATCATGCTGTGAAAACTTTTTATAATGGCACTTATTACATACACTCTTAAAAAAAAACACGCTTTCTACACTCATAGCCCCGCACTAGGATTTCTCCTGTGTCGCGGGTGCCATGGACACACGAAGACGAATACACAAACACCCAGACCCAGAACAGAAATCTGAATTCATTATTCAAATGTCTGTCTGGCCGGGAATCGAACCCGGAACCCACTGCGCGTTAGACCAGTATGGTGACCTCTCCGCCAAGCGGGTCGTCATGGTTTTTTTTATTATAGTAAAACTTGTTACAGTAATATTGTAATCCAAAATGGCAGTTTCTATTCACCCCTCGCTCGGTCCAAAGCTGCGATATTAATTTAATTATTATTGAGGCAAGTTATATACATGACTATGGCGCAAATGGCCATCGAGCCTCAATAACGTTGAAATTTTAATAAGTAGACGTTACAAATTGTCGAAATCATGCTTGGTCACATCATTTTATATTTTGTTATTAATATCCTCTTATACAAATATATATTCAACTGATATAAAAATTAGTTTGTACTTTATCTTTTGAATGTTTTATTCTATGTTACTAACCTTATAAATTTATCTAGGCATTTCCCATTATCCAAGTCTTACTCTTGTCCCATTTTGTCTCAATCGAGACGTAATTTTGTAGGCAAATACTTGCAAGCTCCTAATGCGACAATATGGAGTGAAAATATTAAGACGCCGTATTTTTGAACCCCGTCTTTTGAACATTAAGAGAAAATGTATACTGTAGGCTTTGGTTTGTTGAAAGTATTTGTAGTAACCTAAACATGTGCACTTTAAAGATACATTTTCTGAATT
The DNA here is from genome assembly GCA_018249915.1 of Cecropterus dorantes dorantes. Lineage (NCBI taxonomy): Eukaryota > Metazoa > Arthropoda > Insecta > Lepidoptera > Hesperiidae > Cecropterus > Cecropterus dorantes. The sequence continues at coordinate 9,003 of DWLI01001759.1, read as the reverse complement.
TTGGCTTTTGTTTGTTGAAAGTATTTGTAGTAACCTAAACATGTACACTTTAAAGATACATTTTATGAATTTCCTCATGGTCGAGAATCGAATTTAGGCATTTACAACAATCTTCCCCTCATCCATCAATTTCTCGTAACCTCTCACAACCTATAAGTGTAAACTCAATTCTTAATTCTTTGATTTATTTCATTTTCAATTCATTAATATCTAAATGGAACTTTGAGAGGCGAAGCATGAGTTTTGTTTGAGAACATTAGAAATAAAGTAAAATGTCCCACGCTGTTAGTTCAAAATTACTTTCAAACATAAACGAAAATAACTTATTAGATTACGTCAGTGCTCCTAACTTAACTCTTATTATCTGGATTCTGGCAAAAGTTATGTAATGCGATAATTACGTATCCAGATCACGACTGTGAAACCATGAAATCTAAATTTCACGCCTTCATCCTTACATCCTTGGAAAAGAGGCGATTTTGCAATCTCAATCCTGGGGTTACAGACGGGTCGTAAAGCCGTCGTAGTGTGCATTCAATACAATGGGATAGGAACTGGATCCTCGGGGACTAACCCGCGCGTGACCTGATGTTGATTACTCTCTATGATTCCCGTGAATGCAGATGGAATGTCAATCCTGCTGTTATATAATTCTTTTGCGATTCGGCGTTTAGGATTTTGAGTACTTTCTATTGTTGAATCGTTGATGAAAGCTTCTTGACTTATCCTCTTTCTTTCGTGTTCCTGTGCTACTTTGTTTTCTTTATCTTCATCGTTCAGAATTAGTATTCTGACACACAATCCTTATCCTAAAGTAGAAAAACAATAATTATTATTTTCGTTTGGTTCACATATGTCAATATTGATATTTTTCTCTTATCTTAGAAAACAATTAATTGTGAACTAAGCAAAAAGAGGTATGGTAAATAGTGACTATCACGGACAACATATAAATCGACCCAAAGGTCCTAATATATCTTTAATAGGGATACCTCTCTAGGATTTCATTACAAGTATATTTCATCCAGTATCACATGAAATAATCCAATACATCGTGTGATATATCCATTTCAATGAGTTTGATAAAAATAGTATAACGGGTTAGCTAACCGCAAAAATAATCAGCAAAAAGCAGTCAACTCTGCGGTCGGTTGTTTGATTGATAATTCTATGCGCATTACATATGATTTACGCTCACTAAAGGCTAAATCAGGAATTCGGGAATGACAACGTAATCCTGGCCTAGCTGCGATGACAGTCGTGTTCGGATTGTGTAATTAATTCAGAACAGCTAATAATCTGAACTGAATATAAAATAGGTTTACATCTATTATATTGTAATAATAAAACTTAATTGAACATTGTTTCGTAAGTTATTAAATTTAAGAACGAAATTGAGTGGCTTGAAAAATGATACGTAAATACTAATATTACAACACGTCCCAAATTGAATTTAGTTGCTAACAATATGGAACATAATTTGATGTCTATTAAATTTCAAATTTGAAAAGTAAAATAATACTAGTCCTTAAGTAAAATAGATCGTTTTTCGTTTATCATTATATCATTTATCATTTTGTTTATTCAAATATTTTCAGAGATTAATAAATATGTATAAGCCAAATTTGGTGACAGTGAAGAAATTTAAGGATTTGAGTAAATAATTAAGTTTCTAAAAGGACTCTTCGGACCCGAGTCAAATTTGCATCTAGAACGAAAATAGACAATGCTTCTAAATTAAAAGATTTAATAATCCAGTCTTATAATTATAAGATTTTATACAAGACTATAATAAGTATTTTATTTGATTTTTTTATGTGGATAAGACAAAGATTACTTTAAAATGTACCCATAGCACTGCTAATAATATTCTTCTTGTTTTCTTAAAAATAAGCCTATCACAAGAACTCGATCCAAATAGTATATTATTTTTGCAGTGCGCTAATAATAATTTCGAATTGTATAAGTTATACGCTTCGTCTGCTAAAAAATCACATTGTACGTAGTGCATTCATCCACCATATCAATTGTATCGTTCATAATCTAGATTCTGAATAGGTCTTTGTTAAAAACGCCAGTTGTTCGCCCGACAAAGGCTTCATCAAGATCATTATTAATCCAACTTTATGCGTCTCGCAACTGTTTCATGATTAAATTCACGCAAATAAATGCACCATTCAACCGAGAAGCCCCTATGTATTTCTCGTCTCGTGCATCGTTTATCCCTCGCACTGGGCACGTGTCATACAAATCCTGGATGCAATTTCGAGGGCGATTCAAATTTGCTTTTTGTGCGAGATAAGCCCCTGTATCGTATCGCACACACGCGTAAATCTGCAGCGCACACGCGTCATACGGGGACAAATAAGGACTTCGTAATCCTTCCCCTCTGTATTCAATATAATTGTTGCCTACTACAGCACGTTTCGCTTTGTGTGTTTAATCACTATTGTTAAAACCCGTCGCGCTATCGGACAGATGGCCATCCAAAATTTGATTGCCATGTTTACTTCGGTCTTACTGAAATTTCAATTTATTTGAATTTATTTATATTCCAACTCCAATCTATTTATTTGAACTACGACATAATGAGACGGCATTCTGATAAAATGAGAAAACTTTTTTCAAATTAGAATTATTCATTATTAAAAGGTATACTTATTAAAAATCTCTTAAGTACCCTCGGGTCGATCTTCCAATCTTTTATAAATACTTTTTAATTTGAATTAGAGTTCTTTTGTTTCCAAAATTTTATTACTTCAAACTCATGATGTGAATTAAAATATTATTTTATTTTAGTCTCGTCTTATCAATCCCATGTTGTAATATTCTATCCCAATAATTTCAATTGTTGTTCGTTTATTTGATCATATGTAAGTGTATTTTAAATAGTGTTTCTATAAAGATCGGTTTCTAGTGAATCACATTTCAGCTAGTAGCTCAATTGAACCTTCCCGTGCCCATTTGACACGTGTAGCTAGATGGGTGACTAAGCGCAAAGTGACCCAAAGCTTTGAATAACAACGTTCCATTCCGCGCTACAAAGCATAACAAATTCGCCGATGACAAATCGGGGCATTACGCACAACGGAACGCAAATTATACTAACATGGCGGCGGCAAAAATGACAACTCGATATTCAAAATGGCGGAAATAAAAGGGAATTAAACAATTTGTTTCGCGCCATTTAACTTTCCCGTTTTGAATTGAAGGGAGGTTAATTGATAGGTACAAAACAATTTCTTTTGTAGGGACGTTCAAATTAACTGCTGCCACGTCAACCTTTGTTTCTGACCACGTAACTCGTACATTTTCGCCCGGAAATTTATTTCGGTGCAAATTTTCGGTCGCTCCGTTACCGTGTAATTTGTTAATTTTGGGACCGTTTGATTAATTTTTTACTTAGTGTGTTATAGCGATTGTCTTGTAACAAGACTTATATCAATTTGAAAACATTTGCCTTGTTTAGATAAATGTTTTTTTTTAATACCGTCAATATAAGTTTTATAGTGTCAACTTGACTATTGTGAGTTTCTTTCAGATTTTGTATTTATGAAATTGATGTATCAAACAAGTTTTATCTACTTAATGGCTGCTCACTTACGTTATGGAAGTCGCTTTTTAACGCCTCACATAAAGCGAGTTATTAAAACTGTAAATCCAGAACTACACGGCATTGGTCTTTTAAAGCTGAAATAGATGTAGCGGTGACGCCACGAACCATGTATGAGATTTATATAATTTTCAAATGGAAAATCTAGTTTCTACAGTTTAATTTTCATTAAACTCAGTACACATTATACAATTGTTAGAATTACAAAGTGAATGACATGCTTATAAACAGCTTTTAACTCTAAGCTTTAGCGCGCACTTGTTATGGGTAACCCTTTGATCTCAGCTTTGATTTTAATTGTGATATTGCTTTTTGTCCATTGATACTTTGAGGCTTACATTATTATTTCGATCTTCAAAACTCTTTACAACACAATATACGACTGATGAATCTATCTACAATGAATTTCTTAGAAAGGATTTTGAAACATTTGTAATCGCGCGTTTAGAATTGTCGAAAAGGATTAAGTCGAAAAAATCTTCAAAGTGACATATTTACAAAAACAAGTAATAAACTATCCAAAAGAATTACCGACTGTCGCGTAATTATCGTAAATTACGCAAAAATGGGAGAATGGCCAATGTCAAATTGTGCGTAAACTAAAGGCAACGCCCGAGTCAAATGCATTTTTCAATGATGCGGCAATTACACTTACGTCTTTGTGATTCTACTACAAAAGTTTTATATTATATTGCACGAAGACTATAAATACCGGACCGCAAAAAATTCACCATGTACCCACTTTCGAAATACACTATTCTCTACTACAACCAACTGTACTCAACAAACAAGGAATCAATTTCGAAATTGCTGTTCGAACGGTCGCCATTTTTGTGTATGTTGACACAATGTCCATCCATTTCGACCCTCCTATACCGCTGTACCTATATCGATACGTAACACGATAGCTAGGGAGCGTCCCCTGCCTTTCTGGGGCACATAATGTACCACCCATGCACAATTATTATTCTTTATACACATTAATGTTGTAACACTATCTGGGTGTAATGTCTGCTCGAGAAACGAGTCGAGCGCCGCGGTGGCGAGAATTGGAACTATTGTGAATCACTTCATTATATCACAATTATCTCGGATTTTTACCCGACTGCGTCAGAGGAGGGTAATGTAAACTTTTTTTATTTTTACTTTTTTATTTCAATAAATAATAAATTAAGTGGCCTTATGAAATTTAATAAAATGTCTTTTGTATAGGAATACGAGGGCCCTTACAAATTGTCAGTTACATTTTTTTTTACACTACCTACGGATTGGAGCACGACTTCAACTGGAAAGATCCGGCAAGAAACTAAGAGGATTTTGTCTTTTTTGTTTATTGTATATAAATTATAATTCCTTTTTTTAACTCAATTCGTTTTTATCTAGCAATAAAAGCTAGCTCCAGTATCCTACCTTACATTTGACTGAACATGAGACTTGTTTGGCAATATACGCTACACTTTAACAAATAGTTAACTATTGAAATATGTATTATTACTCTTTCGCGTCTCCCTTAATATTGTAAATTTCATATTTTACTAATAAGTGAAAGTTATAAATTGATCGCTATAATTTCTACGGACCATAACAGTCATATTTGTTTTAGTGCGACTTTTATTAAGGAGTGTGTTATTAAAAGTCGTCAGCTTATCGCCACTTGTGTCGCACGTTTATCGTGTACCATTAATTTTTATTTTAACTCTACAAACGACTCCTGTGCTTTATATCAAATGTTATAAGTTTAAACGTGGAAATAAATCTCTTTTCTATAAATTGTTATTAACCGCTACTGGTTTTGGGTAATATCGATTAGTATTATTATAATCGATTTGTTAATCGATAATCCGTTTGTTAATCTCCTAATTTTCATAATTCATAATACATATTTCAATAGTTCACAATTATTGTGTATTTATTCACATTTCTATTCTCTTTGTGAGTATGACTTGGATTCTCTTCTAGCTTCTAGCTTTCATTTGTTACCTTAAATCATATCTGTGACTGACATTTCGAAAAAATATTGGAACTGTGTTATCAAGTCTTCTTTTACTAAACAATTACAATCAAATGTTTTCAAAATACTCGATTTACATCACAAGTAGAACAAATTATGTTTGCTTACATATGTAAACGGTATCTTTGTAACCGAATGGTGATAGCCAAAGTATAGACATGTGTTTAATCCACCAAAAGAATTTCATTCCACGTAATTTTGTTCTTTGATTCAAAAGCACCCTAAGGGTTTGATGACGTCTTATCAGGAGGTACCTTAGTTGGTGTATTATTTTTTATGTCAAAGCACTTTTCGCCGAACCAATTTGCCGGTTGGACCCCGCAAATTGCATTTCCACGATGTAATTCCCATCTAATTTTCATAACATCATTTCTTTGGGAAAAGCATAAACTGTGTCGCTAAATCGTGAAATTGAATCAGACGACATAATATTAACTGAGAAATAATTTTCGATTTAATCTTCTCGAAATAGGAAACTAAATGGAGCACTTATTACAATGAAAAGATTAATCTACGCTATCATACAAAAACATACAGATAAAATGATGTAATTTGCGCATTGTATATGCATCATTTTATCTGTATGTTAAAATGATGTATATACAATGCGCAAAAACATACAGGCATTTTTGAATATACAAAAAACTTGTAGAAACTTATCATGATCTTCACTTGTATCGAATTATCTCAAAGAGAAAATCTACTGATACGTATATTTATGGCTAAAGCGGCTATGTATAAAATCTTGTCTCGATAATACTGAAATGTAGGAGGGACAAAAGTAGTTTCAAAGTGTCAACAATACATAGAATTTTATTTACTCAAACACCGTTTGTATGAGCAAAAATAGGGTAGTTTATGAATCACGTAACATATGAATTATACCAACATGCTCTCGCACTTCGACCTATCACAAAACAAAATGTATCTTCATAAAGCATGTTTGTATAGATGGCGCTATTTTTCAAACGTTTGCGGGTAGTCTTAACAGGGGTTGCCGAAGTTAATTTTGCCCAGAAACACGCAACAGGGTAAGTCTAAGACGGAGTGGCAACATTAATAAAATTTATGTGTGTGTGCTTACCCCTGAGCGTTGTTGTGCGTATATCAATCTGATGGTTTCAGACTTAGGACCATTATGGGTTACGTATATTTATAGCATAAAGCATTGTTCTACCCAAAGAAATAGTGGGAAAGTCTCCTTTCGCTTGTTCTAAGCAATAATTTAGTGTCAGTCGTGTTCAAGTCCTTTATTAAATTGGGTGCGACGTTTTTCTGCGAACGGTCCGAGCATTCTGAAAACTATCTTAGAATTACATTTGTTTGCCTTGCCTTAACATTAATCTGATACAGAAACATTTATTTAATTACACATTTATATGACAATTATTTTAACGTCTTTTCTATTTGATTTAGACAATATGTTGTATTTTCATCTTTATATTGTATTTAGTCTCTATCTACAATTCTTGTTTAAAGACCTTTTTAATCCTTTTATCTTTTTAAAAGTGTTAAGTACTCTATCAATCCTTTGTGTACATTATGTTGGCGAATAATAAGTGTATGAAAAATATATTCAGTTAAAATAACGTGTTGAAAGCAATAATAATTGAATACACGGTAACAACGAGTGGCGTATGTTTTTGTCCGATATGGTCGATCGTTAATGACACGGCGTGTCGCCTCCCGGCGTACACGAGCACCCCACTACATCTGAAAGTAACTAAAAGTAATAATAATATGTAATTTAGTGAAAGCATACGCGTGCCGTAGTGCTTTACGGTTAGGGGTCGGGCAGCTGCGTGAGACTCACATCTGCCAACCCTAACACACACGACGACGTTACAATACGCCACTCACACTAATACCCACGCACACCTTGTTGTTAGGGTGTTGCTCCGTGAACCAGGGCTGCCCGATAACAGCTTTGTTTTTACTTGTTGAATGCGTTGATGGATGATCGTCGATGATTGATTGAACACGTCTTTCGAAGTGTTTGACGCCAATAGATTTCCAGGAAGCAAATCTTTTACCTTCAGCCACGTGTTATTGTTCGTTCGATTGTGCTTAATCGATTCGATTATACGGTGACAGCATTTGTTTTGTTTTGCGCTATTTTTTTTGACCGTTGCAAGCCGTTAATGACTTCATAGTTTTGTTTTATTGCTCTATAATCAAAGCAATTAGCTACAAACCTGCAAATTTTAATGAATAAAATTCTGTCAAAATTACTTGACCTTGCGTCTCAATTGCGTTGAAACTTTCGCCACTACGATAGTAAATGTTATTCAACTATAGCGCTCTCTTCACTCTTATTTACTTCAAAAAAATCCACATTCCCTTTGCAACGTCTTGCAAATTCCGAAGGGACTAGTGAAGCAGCCCTATCTTCAATTTAATCAGTTAATGTATCATTGTGCTCCGAGCTTTCGGCTTTACGACCTGCAATACCACGAGTTTAAAAGGTGGGTCGGTACGCCCGAATTTATGTTCGAATATAAACTAGTGCAGGTATCAAAGTTTCCAAAGGCGATTTTCCAGCGAGAGAGCTGGAAAATGAGCACTATTAAGGATAAGTTTGTGAAATTTATCTTGGCTAAGTCGCGACTTTGATTTCTTTTTGGCTGCTCTTAAATCGATTTTTGCATTAACCGCGCTAATCGCAAATACATTTGAATTTATGTTAGCTTTGATGTTATTGATATCTTTTGTATCTATTTGTTTTTCTTTTTAAATACAATCGTTATTTATTAATTATGTGTAAACATTAATATAATTTAATACTTCTTATTTTCCCATCGTATTGAAGGTTGTAGAACACTTAAGAACCATTGCTGTATGTATGATTTGTTATATCTACAGAGTCTGCATGGATTTGTTCATTTAAAAGGTGACCCTAATATAGATATGAAGCGATATAACTCAATTTTAAAGAAGACCTCAAGACGTGCAAAGTGCAAATTCGTGGAACACTTGTGGATCAATATCAGATGGGACTCCTTTTCTATTTGGAGTTGGTTACAATATACTAACAAAGACTTGTTGTATATCAAATAACCTATTTCACTAATAATATATTTAGTCCAATCCCTATAAAATTCTCGTGTCACAGTTTTCGTTGCCTTACTCCTCCAAAACGGCTTGACCGATTTTGATGAATTTTTTGTGCTTATCTGGTATCTTTGAGAATCGGCCAACATCTATTTTTCATCCCCCTAAATGTTAGGGGTATTACAACCCTAAATTTATTTTTTATTTTTTAGAATCCTCAATTTTCACCCTTCTACGATCAACCCTTATTTTTAATAGCCATTTGAGTAATTTAATCATTTTCCTTTCCGGTCGAAAACTGATCAATCGTCATTTAATTAGTTTGCCG
>DWLI01001758.1:0-14650 GCA_018249915.1 Cecropterus dorantes dorantes | reverse complement strand
GGAGGTAGCAGGGACACAATATGTTAATTTGACGATTCTCAAAAATGTATTCCTAACAGGATCTTTTTTGGTAAATATTAAGATTTTTGTATAAATTTTACGAAAACATATTTTCCTTAAAATGTTTGGTTTTATCAAACAGTCCTCCCTTTTCCACACTTATGGATAATGAGGTTATGAAAAGTGATTACTAACAAGCTATTTTTTCCGTTTCTTATATAATATTCATATAATTTGATCCTCACATTGTCCTACAAATTGTGTGGTAATTTACTAAACCTGTTTTGATAAACCGTGCATATTCTCTGAATTCAAATATATACGCGCAAATTCAAATATATATATGCGCAATAAAATAGTAATCACACTCCGATTAATAGTTGCGGAGAAATGCGTGGAATAACATATTTCTATATTTGTTGTAAAGCCCGAACAGATTATCATTACTTGAAAATGTTGCAGGTACTTGTCGAATTAATAACCTTGTAAGTAGTTTAATAAGTCAGATAATTAAGTCAGTTAAAAACATTTTAAAAACACGATCTTGAGCTGGTGTTAAAAATTTAAGTACCTAATAGTAGTTTGTTTTTAATAAACCTAGGTAGAGCTTTTGAGCTTGCCTTCATTTAAACTATGGTGTTATATTAATGTGAATATGCGATTTGCAAATACGTGAATGATTAATGTATTATTAAAACAATTGAAAGTTCGTTACATGTATTGAAGAGATGATTTGGTAATCCAAACATGTGGCCACATTTATTATACAATTGATTGTTGTTAGGAACATATTTTTAATGACATTATTATTTTTAAAATGAGTACGAGAAATTTGAGTACGATTTTTTTTAGTTATGACTGCACTACTTTGCTTTTAAATACTATTAGTGTAACATAGTAAAATCATCTTACCAATGACACTAAAAATTAGTAACGTATATTGAAAATACATTTTGAGAGCAACATTCGTGATGCAAAATATAAGTCACTTTATATGAACGAAATATAACTGTCTTAGCAACTCTATTGTGCAACGTGCAGACGTATCGGGCGATTGCAATTTTGGCGCTCACAGAAGCCAAATCTCAAAGCCAACTGTACGCAGAAAGCACGCGAAAACAACTGATTGGAAGCTTAGTGTGTGACTACGAACGTGGGCGTAGCGCTACGCACTGTCCGTAGTCCAGTAAACATTGCTTCCAGCATAGTATCATAACCTTATGTATGGCGCCAAGGTCGAGAACCCGACAGGAAGAGCAAAGAGATTAAGCCAAGAGCAATCGAATTGAGTCTAATGAGTTTCAAAAGGTTAACCAAAAGCCATTACGTTTCATAAATAACATGTTGATGCGCAGTTTGTTAATGGACATGGTATTTTAATACGTAAGCTCGTATAGAGAAAATAAATCTTAGAAAAATGCCGTGTTTTTACTTTATGAAAATACTTGCTACTTGATTAAATTACATTTTCCTGCTTCCCATAATAAAATTTTTGATCGGTTATATTATTATTATTAAGGTGCCGCTTTTGTCAATTATTACCGATTTTGTGCAAGCTTCATTTTTTATATGCTTATCCTTCCAAGGGTTTGCCTGTGCGGCTTCTTGAGGTTTACGCGTCTAGTCCCCAATAAGGAAACCTATAATCACCACTAGGCCACGAAACTTTCGCTTGGCGCAATGAGAGTCAGCGTTGAGCGAAATTCAGCAATTTCCACTTTAATTTTCACGCTCAAGACTGATGCTTGCAGGCCCAAGCGAATGACTCTTAAACAATTGTTTTGTGGCCAAACGGTAAGACTGAGTTCACACGGAATTATACTTTACGTTTTCGTTGTATTCGATCTAAATTACAACTACAACTACATCACAGTCTATAGAATAAATCTGTAACATACACTATTGTGTATAATAGCGAAAAGTGCGTAGAAACTGACACAGTGTACGTAGATAGAAATAAAAGCCATTTAATTATCTCTTTACATTTATTTACGGCACAAACGGAAAACAAAGAAATGAAATGACTCATGGACAATGAAAACAAACTGTTGTTAATTTCACAAGGGACATTACATTTTCATTTTTTATACGAGCTTATTACAAGTTTGATAGCAAATGGGATGGCAGGGCGGGTTAGGACAGGTGAAAGCTTGGCACGGCGGGACCACGGGGCAGCATTCGCCCGGATACCAAACGGTACGCGCGTAACGCCCGCTCGGTCGCGTACACGCTCCGTGGTTGAAACAATCCGCCTTACATGGAAAGTCGTAACAGCAAGGCCTGAGGAAAGGTCATTAGTCTTATTATCTTAATACCTACCTAGATTTTTCTGAACGTGATAGAACCCTTTGTGGTACGACTCCGGAAGCACCAACATCTACTTCTGCCTAATAACAGCAGTGTTTTGCGATGTTGTACTCTGGTCTGTAGGGTGTGGTAATGTGACATACTTTTCCGAGGCATACCATCTTAGTCCTCAGGGGTAGCAACGCATCTGTGGCTAACCTTAGGTGTGACTTTGATCTTGCCTAGGGTTCACTACAGATGTCTATGGGCGGCAGTAAACACATACCATCAGTTGTGCTGCATGCTCGTTTGCTAAAAAAAAGAAGATAAAAGTGATATTTGTTTATGATATGACAATACATATTATAATCATGTGTACTGATGAATCTAGAATTATGTATTTGGCGGAAGATTTACCAGCCAAAAGTAAGGCCTTCAAGACTAGAAAAGATATTCTGATTAAGAGAATGCTCTCATTGTACCTATGTCTTTTAGAAAAATCAAAAAATCACTACAGTGATTGTGTCAGAATATTACCTTTCAACTGGAGCGTTACTGGGCCCACCACAGAAAGGCGCAACTTCCCTCTGGAAAGGCTGCGGTCGTGGCTGGCCGCACCGTGGCCTCTTGTAATAAATGCTGTATTCTCCTCTTACGACGCCGTACCTTGGGCACGGTCGTACGCATTCAAATCCTCTGGGCAGCACCGACATACTCTTACTCAGCTCTTTTGCTTCTACTACAGCTCTTTTGTTAACTGCAACAAATCTTTATAAAGTATTTACGCAATTATAAAGAATAACAGTATACTTATATGGGCGTCACCAACGTCTCTATCGACACCCATATAAGCTACCCGATAAGTTTGAACAATCGCCTCTGTGCTATATAGAATGGGGAGTTAGTTCTATCGTTGAATTATAAATGTTTAGTCTTGTAAATGCTGTACATGATATTGAAAAAAGACCCGCAGTGTCGTCGTGACGTAACGACTTGTAGTTTGCATGGAAGCTTCATACCTATAATTAATTGTCTCGCGTGAAACAACGTGACAGAATGTCCATCGATGTTCCATATGTTCCGCATACCATCTCAAACGCATGTCTCGGTTTCCTATCTTACATACGTCGTCTCAAATACCAACATGGGTAGAACGAAATGTTTAAGAGTACATTTATATTACATTTCAACAAGACGTTTTAAACAATTTATACACCGGACATGTATGTTATCCATTATCTGTATTGCCCTTGGAATATAATTGTACCGAGGAATGTAAGGTGTATTAAATTTAGTCTACACATACCTTGTAACCCAGGAGCGCAAATCTACCTTAAGACTTGGCATGAAATTCAGTAAATATTTTTCTTATATGCCCTGTTAGTAAACTAAAAGTGATGGTTGAGATATTACATGTTGTGATACTGATTGAGTGAAATAATGTAGGTACAGCTGAAAGTTCTGCTGTTTTCGTAAAATAGAGTAAACAAATTGTATTAGAAAAAGAAAATTATGTCGACCTGATCCCTCAGTTAGTTTTTCAATTTTTACTGGAACACACTCGAATAATTTGGAAATAAAAGGTACAGTAGTAGGTAAAGTCTCTCTGCAAGTTATATGCGTGAATGTTATTCTCTATGAAAAACTTTGAAAGTTTGTCAAGGCATTACGAACAGTTATTTTGGTGTAATGTTTTACTGTCATGAAAATTGGATTACGAAACTGATGTAAATCACAAACAGACATTTCATTTTTATTTGCATTGATACTACTGGTTTTACTTCATTACTACTGGCTAGTTTGCTTTCAAAACTTGCCGTATTATTGGCATTCCTATCTGTAAACATTTGCATGTTGAAAGAAAATTCCCATTAGCATTGAATTTCGGCTATTTCCAAATTCTAAAATTACATTTTCGTCATTGACTTCATATATTGACATTTCAAACATGCCTTGCAAGTGGCATATTTCATTTTTATTTTTGCACATACTCATAGCGCGCTTATTCCATTTCTATTTTTGCAACATGAAGCTTTGAATACAATTTTGGATAAATTTAGAGAGTTCCGGGAATATTATTTCACATTAAATGCTGTCGCATCCAATGGAATTTGTGATATAAATTGTGTAGGTTTACTGAGTCAGATCATTTTTTGGAAATATACTTATGTTGGTCACAGTTCTTGGATTGTTGACACTATTAATGATTTATATTAAAGTCTACAATTATTATATTGGCGACAGAAGCACTACGACACTTATTCCATAAGTCAGAGGTAACTAAAATAGGTACATAATTTATTAATCCATGGAAAGTATTAGCTATTACTTATAAAAGTACTTAGTAATGTATCCCTTAACCTCTCCCATAGATACGACGATGAAATTAATTCGAAAATATCTGGAGAAAATCACTGCGGTCATAAAAAACCCTGTCGGATTATTATTAAAATTTGTAAATGTACTGGGTACTTACTTATATTTTTCATATATTTTGATACTTATTAAATTTTTAGGTATTTTCTTAAATTTAGGATTTTTATAGACGAAAATTTTATGTTGATTAATCTTATTTCATTTTAATATGAAGGATGTGGTTATGGTTGTAATTTTCTTTAAGGCCAGTACCTTTTACATAACGTAAAGTTACTGTAAAGATTTTATTCATAGTACTTCATTCACAGGTTCCTAGGCCAAGGTCTCATCGCCTGATTTGTAACTGCATTGGTTTTTAATTAGTTAAAAATAAAAGCATCCAGGGATGCTAAAATTTAAGGTATAAGTATCCAACACTTAATTGAAAGGTATTAACTTAATAAACATACACAATTTAAGACTTTTTAATGCATAATCACCTAATATCATACATTAAGATTTAGATTTATCATTCGGCGAACAGTAAAACTATCGGGCCGACGTAATGGCAACAGGCACTGTGTGCATATAACTGCACTAGGTATGCTATGCGGTTTCACCCGCTACTAAATAAGAAAAAAAACATCGGTGATGTTATATTGACTATAGCCTTCCTCAATAAATGGACCATTCAATACAAAAATATTTTTTAAAATTCGAACCAGTAGTTCCTAAGATAAGCCTGTTCAAACAAACAAACTACTGCTTTATAATATTAGTATAGATACGAGTATAGTGGTATGAGCCCTTATACGAGTTTATTACGTTTTCTCAAAATAATCATTGTTTACGTTATCGCCCAGCATTTCAATGTTAATTGTATTATATGTATTATATTGGCGAATCGTAAAAAACTCGTACTAAGGGTACTGATATTGATCTACATATTGCGCTATCATTAAAAACCAAACAAGAAATTAAATAAGTGCTTTTATGTTAATCGTGTGCCATAGCGACATCCATTATAAAGTGCTACTAGCATTTGCCATTTAATTTAATAGTGCGGCATGTGTTGAAGTGACGCACGATCACACAACGTATCATTTTCAATAGGTAGGTAGTAGAGATGCGCCGAACATTCGTTTGGTATTCGGTATTCGACGTATTGGACATTATTTTTCATTATTTGTATTCTCGGTTTTATTGCCGAACATATTCGGTTCCAGTATTTCTATTTTCTTGGTTACACGACACGATATAGATCTAAAAGAGAAAAGAAAAGAGATTTCTTCTGTAGGTAAGATTTATAAATCAAAGAAATCCTACGACTCTATGTCGTGTTTAAAGCTTATATAAATAAAGCAATTAATCTTCAAATCAAAATTTTAATATTTTAACACCTCAAGTCAACATACTTATTTTTAACCTTTACTTAGTATGGTCAACATTTATTTCAAAACAATATTTTTAAACCACAGATTAGTAGTAAAGGTTAAACCGAATAGTATTCGGTTATTCCGTAAAACCGCTATACGGCGCATCTCTAGTAAGCAGTGTATGGGAACTGGCGCCGCAGAGTTGGTTCATCCTAAAGCCACTAAATAAAACGACAGTGTGCCTACATTATTTATTTATCACAGTTTGCACAGACAATTTCATTTTTCCAAACGAACATGACAATTCGACGAGGACTCATCAACACGTCTTTATACTTGGACAGCCGTGGTAGCTCACCGCTATCGTCGCCTTGTCAAAAGCGGCCACTGGACGAGGTGGCTGACCAACAGCTAGTATTGCATCTGTTGAATAAAGTACCAATTGTTATTATACTATTGAGTAAACTATAGAGAAAACAAGAGAAGCGAGAAAGTAATTGTTCATTTTGAACAAAAAAGAACAATTACTTTATAACCATAAAAAAAAAAAAATCAAATTCTACAGTAGCTAAACTCATAAGTACAGAACTTATACATACTTATAAATATACTTTTAATTACATGGGTAAATTACTCGTAAAATATGCCCCACTATTTCCACTGAGCAAAAGTCAGTTTGATGGATACTAAAACATACTTGGATACTTAAACAATAAACAATATATGTAAATCTCGTTATGCAGCAAACGAGTGCAAATAAACACTACTAAAAGCGAATGTAAACACAAACTCGAAATAATAAAAGGGATAGCTGCGGTCAACGAGGAGTAGTGTCACTGGATATGGGCTACTTGACTGTAAACGGTGACGAGCGATCCACCACCGCAGCAAGGTGGCGCGCAGCAGGGTGGCGCGCAGCAGCCACCGGGACAAGCGCCACATCCACCCCTGTAATATTAAACATTTTTTTTTTTATAAAAAGTAGCAGAGAAGTACGCAGTACCTAATGGCACGTGACCACTGCTTCCCACTTACATTCATAATCAACCCACCTACCATAGGAATCAGCAGCACCAAGCACTGTTTTTATATGGCAAAAATAAGAAGTAAAGTATGGTCATTATATGTTCGGAGTGGAACTGCAGTGGATTATACCACTTCAACCTCATAAAATTTTGGAATTTCACTTGACGGATGTCATTTACCTAAATATTGTTGAGAGAACCATATATTTGCATTTTTTGCTTTTCTTGCACATATATTGGCAAATAACGCATTGTAAAACCTACATCACCATAAAAAGGATCAAAATATTTTTCAACATTGCCACATGGGGTTCTATGTATAATAGGCTAAGGCGTATCTAGAAGAATATATTATCAAATTATTACGAATAAAACTATACCCTATCAATATGCAATGCTGTGTCTCAATGCTTTTTCTAAAGGTTTCTGCAACATGGTGATCTTGGCAAAAATGTAATTCCGTAGTAAAATCTTTGAAAGAGCGAAATTACCTTCAGATATAGTTTCAGGTAATATACCTGTAGGCTCGAATGATTTAAACCCTTGCAGTACCTACTTTTAAAGGTATAACTTACTGAATTGCTGCCATAACTGATTGTAATTGGCCGATGACACCCATCCGGTTACACATTATGTTACGGTTAAAAAATTTCGGCTTCTTTGAACGTAAGCTTAAAGTGAGATTTGTATACTTTGGTGCTGTTAAGTAAAACAATTCCAAATAATTTATTGTAGTTAATTTTAAATATTAAAATTTTGTAACACGAATTTAAACTTGAATGAAAATTGGAAGTCTTGTCTTGTTTTGCATTTGACAGTTTGTTTTTTTTATTGATAAGCCTTCTTACCGGTCATGTTTAAATTAAAATATTGATTTGAGTTTTTAACCAACCTTAATTTTAATTATAAGACGGTGCACAAGACGGATAATGTGACTGAACCTGTAAATAAAATAAAGCGATGAAAAAATAATATATAACATAGGTACATAGCGGGAGTGGCCAGGCACTGGCGGTTTCGCGGATGGTTGCGAAAGCGTGCCCGTTTTTTCGCCGCACGGTGCGAGGAGAAAACGCAGTGAGGGTATAGCCTGTAAGAGTCCGGCATAACCCGACTGCTACCCCGAGCGGCTGGGTATCCATGAGGATTACCCACTTGAAAAAAAAAACATTGTACATAATTATTATTCAAAACACAAATGTATAAATCCCATTCTCTTCTATTTATGTGGATAGATTTAGGTATCATTATTAGGTGGCACTTTATTTGTAACACATTATGTCAAAGGTTTTTATTACTCTTAATATTGTAGTAAATACATCTGATCACGTGCCTTGTACGTCCATCCGTTTATGCTTATGCAATGTTTGTACACATGTATTGTGTAATTTTATATTTATTACGCTAGTATAAAGCAAATTGCCTACCAATATTCGCCTGTACCTTTTTTTACGAAATAGCAAAGAACTTTAGTGTGTAGTATGGGTACCTTATTTTACGAAATAGCAAAAGAACCTTATCATCGAAAATTGTGAGAAAACAGATACACAGCAAAAGTAGTCGGTTTAAGGCGTATTATGAAACAACATACCGGTCGCTCGTAGTTAATGAGTTGGTATCTGATCTTCTTATCCTGGTTATTAAGTAACATGCCCGGCCAGCTAGTCGGCCGGTAGTCGAAAGTGCTGTCGTGGACTATGAGGGGTCTACGCAGTGTTACAGGATCCATACCACAGGGCAGGCACGGAGGGCCCTAAATGAAAATTAATACCTAAGAGTTAAGACCCATAAACACTCACGTGAAGGATTTACATTTCAGCCGAAGGCAAGCCTTTAAATTTTCGCCAACAAAAGAAAAAGGTCTTCTGATAAGAAACATGCTGTTATTTAGATTTTGAAGGCGGCTGAATTCCTTTTATCTGTAATTTTTTGCCGGCATGGATTTTATTTATCATCAACACATTACTATTCCACTGCACTGGTCTTCTCATACAATGAGAGAGTTGTTAGCGCAGAATACACCGCGCTGGGCAAATGCGAATTTGTACACATCACACACTTTCGAACTTTTTTTAGAGATCTTTCGGGTATCTATTTGTGTTTTCCTCTTGTAAGCAATAATAATTTAAGTACAATTAATTTATATTTATTGGATGTGCGAAATCACTATAAAATTACCTGAACGGGATAACAAGGAATGCATTCTGGAGGTTCTTTATAACTCGGTAAATTGAGTATTGGGCTACACATTGTTTTTAATTACACTGTAATTTTAAAGCCGAAATATTGGATACTGTTTTTATTTATAGCTTTTTCAAATATGTACTCAGAGTAAAATGTGTCAATTGACAATAATAAGTTTTTTCACGGAGGCAAACAATTTCTTCATTGCCAGTCGTGACTAGTAGACCCGTGCCCACTTCGTTGGGCATTAAAAATTTAAAAGTAAAAGTACTTCTTTTAAGTTGGATCAAGCTGCACAGGGTGTGAAAATTTGATTGAAATCGGTTCAGTAGTTTAGGAGTTTAACGCGGACAAACAACGTGACACGTAATTTATATATATTAAGATGTCCGCCCGAAGTACTCGTAGATTTTAGGATGGACCGGGATTCAATAATGGCACCCCCTTGTCCATGTAATCGCAGTGCAAGTGGAGAATTGGAGAGATCTCGACAACGCCTAAGGTTATGTTTACTTTGTCTTTTGCATTGTCCGCTAGGCCCTCTGGTTTGCTTTTTTATCTGGTTCGCCGTATGATAGATCCTGCCCTGGTTGGTATTTTGTTACTGTTTTGAAAATATCTAACACTAGATAGTGCAATTTTGTTCAAAGACGATGCAATACACTCGACGACTTCGGGATGCAATTCAATTCTATTTAGGGTGGCAGTTGTTTTTACCGTAGCCTAACTGAATTAAAATAATTTCCCCAAACCAACGAGATAAATTAAAAAAACTTATCGCATTAGTACTGAAAAATCGCGAAGGTTTAGAAATGCTTATAAATAGAGGTGACCGCTTGAATCACACCTCATTTTTCGATAACATCACACATCACAATCAAACCATTTGGAACGTCTAAAGATAAATTGAAGTGAAATAAGCAGAACCCAACAAGATGAGTGGCTGTGGAATTCCGTGTCTGTCTGCTTGCGTACCACAGCCCCAATTGTGCAGCACGCCCTTCGTTTCCTGTAGCAGCGTTCCGCCGGCTCCACGCTGTTGTCCAGTGAATCCTAGCATCAACATCTACAGTTGTCACACTCAAATAATGTAGGAACGATAAGGTTTCAAATTCATGCTCCATAAATACATAAGAAAACTTTGTTATATTATCTTTCTTAAATAAATAAAATGTAGAACCTGCTTATACTATTATTTTCTCGTTAGCATCTTAAGTCCAGCAATATCTTACTGAATTCTGATAAGAACAGGTAGGTTTAGGTTCCACCTCTAAAAGGTATTTGTTGAGATAGGTGTGATAGGACTTTTCACATAAGATACCGATACCGATAACAATTACCATGTACGAGTATGGGCCAAAAAGAAAATTAACGCAAAATGTTAATTGCAATGAATAGGCGAAAATATAAACGGTGAACGTTTAGGTGATACATAATAAACTCGTACTAAAGGCACACATAAAAACCTCTTATTTAAAAGAGTAAAACGTGATAGGATGCTGTACATACTATATCCAGTGGTGGAACTCTAAGGGTTGACCTATGTAGTGTCATAGCTGTGTTGAAGACGTAGTAAATTAGGTACTGGTAAAGTAAATTTAAATTTTCCATATTAAAACACCATATTTCTTTTAATTCCACAATGATACATGCATTAACACTCTACACAGGGACTGACCTACAGTAGAACATTAGTCTAATAAATTATTAAAGTTGTCAATCTTCGCTATCTCAGTGGCACATCCACGGAGTAGACGCAACCGGATTGGGGACCCTGGAAAAATAAAAATATACAAATGAATCGTACAGCGACCGATATTCATAGATAAATATATATGTACGTTTAAAAGATCTTACCTGTAGCAAATAGCATACGTTTTAAAAATCTTACCTGTTTCACATAATTTGAAACGGTATATCGCACGTTGGGGTTTCGTCTTGTAAAACATTCTGCCGGCAACCCAGAAGGCCTGTTCGCGAAGACGCTGTCGTGGACTATCAGAGGTCGGCGACGAGTCACGGGGTCTAGCTCACAATCCGGACAGCAGCTGCGGCTCACAGGCAGGCATGGGAATGGGCAAGGAGGTGGTCTTGGACAAATTGGCCGTTGTTTCGGCAGGATAGGTGGTGGGCATTGAGGATTACAGCAAGGTAAAACTGGTTGGTAGCATGGCGTTGGTTCGGGACAAGGACAGACCTGCAAATAGAGAAATGTTTATTTATTAGCTAAATTTTAGAGCTGTAAAAAAGTTTTAGCCGGATAGGTCCTATTTAGACTTACGGGAGGAGGATCGCAAGGTTCCGGTGGCGGACAACACGGCAGAATTGGGGGGCAGCAAACAGGACACGGAGGTGGGTAAGGAGGTGGATCACAAGGTGGTGCTCTACGTGGTCTGCAGGGTGGCAAGATGGGCACGATCGGCGGCACCAGGTCTGGAATGACTGGCGCTGGACATTGCCGGAACACTGGCTTACAGGTGCAAGGTGGACACGGAGTACACGGAGTTGGTGGAGGACAACACGGTTGACAACATGGCGGTGGAGGTGGACATGAATACGTGCAAGGGCCCGTTCCGCAAGGAATGATCGGTGGGCACGTAGGGCAAAAGCACATCGAACACATTCTTCTGGATACCGAAGTTTATAGGCATAGAAATTTATAGTTTAATCAGAAGAATGTTAATTTAATTAATAATTTCACTTTTATAATTTTTTTATCAAAAATTTTTTCATGCTAATAATACACGGTGACAATTTTGAAGTATGTGTTTATTTTTCTAGCATTTACAACTTTTACTTCACGCAGTTAATAAAATTATCATTGTAAAGTAAGAGTTTCTTACCAGCCAGCCGGCATCGTCTGCTGGAAATAAAAATTTCTTTGTTTGTCAATAATGAAAAAATATATTAGTGTCAAATTATAAAATTATTGAAACCCAAAAATTTTATTTTTTATATTAAAGTAAAAAAATAACTAAAAATTGGAAAATGAGTGCTCCTTTCTACAGTTTCGACCCATGCGTCTGTACCGGGTTGCCTTGTGGCGCGTGCTACCCTTACAGCACGAAGCCGTGCGTGGCTTCGAGGAACGATCTGAGTCCCTGTTCCGTGTGCCCTGGCGGCGGCTGCTCGCCGTGCCCAGCTCCTGTGAGGCCGTGCCCTGCTCCATGCCCGCCACCACCAGTCCTACCTTGTCTGCCACCCTGCCCACCGTGTGACAAGGTAATCTGTTTCTTCTATTAAATTAGATATCTTAAATTCTCTAATTAAAATATATAAGATAAGTGTCAAAATGTACTGCACATCTCGGCAAAAAAGTGAACGGTATGTGTACTATGTGCTATGTTTACATTTTGCTATTAATAATATTGAAGTAGCAAACAAACATGCAGTCCACCTGACGGTTAGTGACGTATGGATACCTATACAATATACAACTTTATATAAAACAGGGGTTCTATGGAAAGTCAATCGCAGATGCATTGCTACTCCCTAGGACTAAGATGAAAGTTACATAATTCAAAAGACTCAAAAAGACAAAAACGTAACAAATTACTTTATGACCAATTTATGTTTACTACTTCTAACCTTAGTTTGTAAATTTGTTTTGTTGTAAAACAATGTCTTTTACAGCCTGTTATGCCCGTGACTCCGCCTGCGAGATTATGCGATTCGATAGCTATTCCATGCTGCCGGCCGAACCGTTGTAAGCCCTGTCCCTGTTACTGCTGTACAGAGCCAGCGATTTGCTCCCCAAAACGGTGCAGTTACCCTGGTGTTCCCGTGTGTGGTGGATGCTGTGGCCCGTGTATGCCAGTTTGGTAAAGATAAAAAGTTTGTGCCAGTCATTTGTGATGTTTTTAAATTCTAATAAATGTTGCTAATAAATTAAATGTAAAAGAATAATGTCTTTCATTTCTGTGTGCATTAAGCAACTTTATAATGTGTAAACAGATTCTAGTCTTTGTTTCATTAGAAGTATGAGGGCAAATTATGTATTTTAAATCAATGGTAGCAATTCTCTAAAGATTAGTAGCAACAAGAATCTATTAGGTAGCAACTTTTAGTAATTATTTCGATGTAAAACATCGGTAGTGGCCGGCCATTCTGATGGTCACTTCATTAAACTTTTGGCTTGAAAAAATAACAGGAGTAAGGCCCGGTATCCACCAAAGCGGAGAGGAGAAATGTAGCGGAGAGATGTGAGCTTTGTATAGCAGTGATGTGCGGAGTGCGCGAGCGCATGCGCCCGCTGCGCCGCTATTCCGCCAGACTAGACACTTCTCCGCTCTGCCGGCGCCGCTTGCTCGCTCAATGCACAAAATTCTTATAGAAAAAGGAGACGTCTTCTCTCCTCCCCGTTTGATCCGTTTCCACTCGAGTTAAGCGGAAAAGAGATGTGGAAATAAAATCGGATTGGTTTATTCAAACACGTCTCCTCCCGTCTCTTCTCCGCTTTGGTGGATACCGGGCCTTGATTAATTGGGGAATCAGCAATTGATTAGTAAACTTTGGCCCATAATGACTTAGTAATTCCACATTATATAGATTCTATAGTGATTGACCATTATGATAGAACGGTCTATCAATCTGAAATGTTTTCATTAATAAACTAAGCAATGTGTAAGGTAGCAGTGGTGAGATGGTTTAATGTGGTGAGGTGTATTATAAATGACCGACGACTCGCGTGGCGGAATGGCCACCATACCGGTCTGACGCGTAGGGGGTTCCGGGTTCGATTCCCGGCAAGACAACTATGATGAATTAGATTTCTATTCTGGGTATTCGTCTTTGTATGTCCATGGCCCCCGCGATAGAATATTCTAGTGCGGTGATATGAGTTATACCCACTATGGTAAGCAAATAAAAGCAATTAATATTTAAGGCCAAGGTGTGCATTCTGTAGTGAGGCTACCTGGCTGACTGAAGGCCAGGGTGTGTATTCTGTAGTAAGGGTCGCTGGCTGAAGGCCAGGTGTGCATTCTGTAGTAAGGGTGGCTGGCTGAAGGCCAGGTGTGCATTCTGTAGTAAGGGTGGCTGGCTGAAGGCCAAGGTGTGCATTCTGTAGTGAGGCTACCTGGCTGACTGAAGGTCAGGGTGTGCCATCTGTAGTGAGGCTATCTGACGGCTGAAGGCCAGTGTGTGCATTCTGTAGTAAGGCTGACTGGCTGAAGGCCAGTGTGTGCATTCCGTAGTAAGGCTACCTCGCTGGCTGAAGGCCAGGTTGTTCATTCTGTTGTAAGCCTACCTCGATGGCTGAAGGCCAGGGTGTAATGGGTGCGGAAGCTAGTCGCTAATGAGGACCAGAATACGCATGTTACCATGCAAATAAAAAATGAAATACGATTTATGATATATTTTCACAAAACGGCATAGACATTGTAGACATGACACGCAAGCACCCAGCACTGATAATGGACTGAT
>DWLI01001757.1:0-14654 GCA_018249915.1 Cecropterus dorantes dorantes | reverse complement strand
ATTTAGTGTCACAAATCTACCATTTAAGTTTTCGGTACACTGTCATTTACACCCTGTATATATATATATATATATAAGTAAGCCGGTAACCACACCCTTCCGTCAAAACGCAAGAACTGTTTCACGCTAGAAATAGGTGTAGCGGTGGTACCCGGTCGAACTACACTGGTTCTACCACTTGGTAGTGTCATTTGATGGTAAGGGGGCACTGCAGCCCATGGAACTTCAAACAGAGGTTTTATGTGATATCAAATAAATTATTTCTACTATTTCATGATTATACGTTATACATATCTTCAATGGCAATATAACAAATTTTGTAACCAATTCGTGTTTTTAATGTTTCTATTTCAATTTCATAGATATTAACTTAAATCATTGTATATTCATTTAATCATTTTACTGACTAGAATCAACCGCAAATAATACTTGTAATACAAAACTCAATTAAAGATATACAGAAAATACATTACCTTCGTTCGCGAATTTTATTACAATTTTCTGTTTATCCAGTCTATTCAGAAGCATTCGTTGTAAGTAATATGATTGTAGATTAAACCCGAATTGAATAAATAATAATACATTATGATGTCTACTAAATAGTAATACGAGTCTGTCATGGTTGAAGGTATTATATCAGCTGTCTCCAGTCGGCAAAGCAATACTGATCGTTGGGTCGTCGCTCGTAATCAATCATATATAATCCAATATTTGTCCGCCAACCCGTAATCGAAGCCTGATTAATGTTGCTCCAAGTTCATTGTATCAGATGTTACATCTGCTTCAATTATATCCGTTATCTGTAAGGTAGGTGAGAGTTAAACTTTCATATCAAGTTAGTATGTACGATGAAAGAAGACCATATAATCATTTATGCGTATAAAACAGAACTGAAGTTCTTGGAAGAACATGGTACCATAACACAAAGATTAAACAAGGGGAAGAGATGTAAAATGAAATTAAAACACTGTTTGAAACAATACATATTAAGATGACAAAAAGAAGAACAAGAAATAAGCGTTAATGCGCATCACTCTATTTGCTTATTTGAATTGGGTAGCGGTAGGTAAAAGAGACGTGTGAATCTGTATCAAGTTTTAATGAGAAAATTAACCGTTAAACGTGCAACAACCATGGAAAATTTCCATTATGTCACTAAAACACAGACTCAAATTGATGCATTATTCATAATCATAATGACGATATATATACGATCGATTGTTTGCTTTCACTAGCTAAAAATTTATTAGATTTGTAATCTTACACAATACCAATATAAGTAGTAACATATTAATTATATTCATTGCTCAAACCAACTTTCTCCCACTAAATAAGTTTTCCGAGAAACTCGGGGAGAATTCACAAGAGTAATAAAATTAGCAACAGTCTTAATTCGCGGAATAGTGCATGAGTGAATTGGGGAAACATGACATTAGCATTTCAAATACGTCGAACTGAGAAATTGCAGCGAATTTGCTTTACCTAGAGTTATGACCTGAGATAAAGGTTTTTAATTCAGGTAAAAAGTATTATGCCTTTGAATATTTTTACTCGGCTGCATGTAGTAGGGATTTTTCGAGTCGGAAAACATTACGATACAAGTATGCGTGTATGTTCGGATTGTCACGTATGATATATCATTAGAATAGTCTTAGTTTGCAGAGTGACATACAATTTAAAAATGACGCCTGCACATGGTGTTAAAAGGTCTGACCGTCTCCGTTCGGAGCTTGTATACAATTGAATTGAATACAGTGGCGATATTTCTTGATGAGTTGCGGGAGGTCGTCACATCACCCCCTGCCAGACCGGAGGTCGATATATGTGATGTATAATTATCACTTGTGATCTTCGCGTACAAGCGCTCTAGTCACCCTCTGTATGCGGTGAGATGTGAGGATAAAGCGAGGCCTTGTCCTTGGTCCACGGTGAATCGGGATGTGAGGGTGGAGCGAAGCGTGGAAGCAAGCAATGTCTGCGCAAGCCGGATCCGTAAAGTCTCGAAAAGTAGCGGAATCGGGAACAGATAGCGTTGTTGTGACGCGCTGCGATGTATCGGATTTGCTGTGAGACTGCGATCCATCCAGGGAATGAGGTTGTCATCATAGACTCGTCGTCATCGTTGTCTTCGTCTCCTTCTTGTCACTACTTTGGCAGAGAGAGATCTCCCGTCAGGCGAGGTGATCATGTCCGGGTAGCGCCCGTACTCCAACAGTTTCCGTTCGGAGCTTGTATATATGTAGGATATTGAGAAAACAACGACAGCATGATTTAGAATACATTGGCGCCATCTCTTGATAAGTTGCGGCAGGTCGCTTTTACTTGACTATTTTGACGAAAACTCATATAAAGCGTTAAATTAATTATATGGTTATGAACAAAACAGTCGTTTTAACCGGTCGGGCTTTTCGTTTAAACATTTTTAACAATGTAATTATTGGATAGTCTTTTGGATATAACAAAAATGATTATAGTTATTCCCTTAATGTCTTCTTCAGTGGAATCTTTAGTAAGAAAGATTTATTGAAAGTTGAAATACTTAGATTTTGTTGTTTGTACATTACTTTTAAGTTGTTTAGTCGTTTAAATCTCCGTTGTTTATTACAACGAAAGGTCCGTGAAATGTTGTATAATTTTAGGCCTATAATGCTAACTGTACATAATGCCTTAGTAACATTGTAAACTTAAACAATAGTAATAAAGTTTTATAGCGTCTGTGCCCAATTAAAATGTACGCAATATAATTCAGCACGTATACCCTATTAAAACATATCGCACCGAACTTTGAGCATAAAATTACACAAAGTCAGTAGTATAAATTAATTTCTTTTTTGTTTCAGATTACTACACGAGGAATGGAGCATAAATCACTGGTGGATTGAATAACGGGTTTATGCGCAAGTGAGGCAAGAATTAAAAAATAAATATAAAGAAAAAGGTCGGGCGGCCATCTTGGGTCATCGTTTACCCGGACGGTACTCATGAATATGACATCAGTGGTCGTCGCAACTGACCCACAATGTTGATTTATGCGTCGCCGGTGATCTATCACTGTAGATAAACGAAGTCGCAAACAGGCCATACTTTTTCGGTAGTGCGTTCTTTCACCTGAGGGTCCCGATTGAGTATGCATGAAGTTTTGGAAACGATTTATTAGGGAAAAATTTTATTTGTTATGTACCGAAACTCTTGTACAGCTATGTCGTGTGTAGATGCAGTAAATTGTGATTTGTGTAAAGATAAATAGAAACTTTCCGCTATCTCGTGCTATTTTAAAGTTTAAAATGGTAAAATTGTAAAAATGTTAGAGTTCGCGGAAACTTTCCACACAAAACCGAATAATGTGAACAAAGTTTAACAAGTCGTAAAGTAGAAACTAAAATTGCACGAATGAAAGTCCATAGCGAGGCAAAAAGTTAAAAATGCGGGAGTAGGAAGCGACGGTAATCATGCGCCGCCGTCCCTTACCATCGGTCCGGGAAGAAGGGCAGAGTAACGCCACATGTCACACTTGGCGCAGTTTATGCGAGAACGAGTGGGCGATATATGCATTGGTTGCTTCAGTTGGTGCTTTGACGTATGCGAATAGCTTGAATGGCGAGTTTGTGCATGACGACATCCCAGCGATCGTGACGAACGATGACGTCACTGGAGACAATTCTGTGCTAAGGGTTTTCAAGAATGATTTCTGGGGCACACCGATGTCGGACCCGAATAGCCACAAGTCGTATCGGCCGCTCACCACTTTGTCATTTCGGTAAGTGCTCCATTGTTTTCAATTTTTATGTTTCTTCCTATTTTAGAAGCTTTAGTAAATATTTAAATGAGAGATATTATGAGTTTTTAGCGTATAAAAACTAATACCTTTATTCTATTTCATCTCATAGAAATCAATCGAATTAAGGATCAACCGATCTTTGTCCAATGTCTGCAAAATAGCTTTAAAAATCCGGTTCTGTTATTTCTTACGTACCTATTTAAATTAAGCTTTATGTTTACACATTTAAAACGTATATATCACTTCATAAGCGAACACATTTGCGACTAAGATTAAAGATGAAAGCATTTCCAGAATAAATTAGAGCCTCGTTACCCTCTTCACCTTCACACAGAGTAATTTCAGTTAAAGACATCTTTCATGAAAGCTGCATATTCCGACATCAAACGAGATGTGATTTTTATTCATGTCTCCAGAGGACGACGCATAAAATCATCAAAATGAGATGCAAATATTTATCAGGATCCTAACTTCCTGTAATATGGCCCTGAGTGGATGTTAACCGACAAATGATGGATGGCGTGATCGAGTAAGAGAGTGCTCAATCACGTACGTATTTTTATATTGTCCGGGTTGTCCGACCCTACTGCGACCCTCACAAATCATATGATCCTGTTTTCTTGGTGTTAAACAAACGTTGACGTCGTTTTGGAACGATAATAGCTGAAGGAATGGGACCTCTTATCTTGATAGATAGTGTCAGTGGATTAGAGATTGCGCTGTTGGAAACAGTTTGACATAACTCATGTTTTTCTCTCTCCTTTTCAGTTATTTTCTCAAGGTCACGTTTCCCGACGGATGGAGTAACAATTTATTAAACTGTTTTCGCAGTTATTGTGAACGTTGAAATATTTTATTTTGTTCCCAACGATATACTTCAGTGCTGGAAAAATAGATTACGCCACTTTTATTTCTGTTTTTAACGGTTTGTCAAAAGAGCTTTTAGTATGATTAAAGTCTATTTGCTTTCGGTCAATTAATGAAAATGACGGTTTCCCGCATTACCCGAATTCAATATACGAGTATTTATAGAAACTAGTACAGATTGTTTGCATAAATATTGCGTGTTGCAATTACATTAAGTAACAATAATAATAAAATAATAATAAGGTCTATTTTGTAGAAACAATACATAAGTCTTTATGGTGGTAATACGAATGAAAGTGAAATAAATCTTGAACATATATCTTAACTATCAGCAAAAATGAAA
The DNA here is from genome assembly GCA_018249915.1 of Cecropterus dorantes dorantes. Classification (NCBI taxonomy): domain Eukaryota; kingdom Metazoa; phylum Arthropoda; class Insecta; order Lepidoptera; family Hesperiidae; genus Cecropterus; species Cecropterus dorantes. The sequence continues at coordinate 9,666 of DWLI01001757.1, read as the reverse complement.
CTATTCCAAGACTTGATACGTACAGAAAATGCAGTTCCAAATCGGTTCGATCGTTAGGTGAAAATATATCTGAAAATCTACGAACTGACGACATTGAGACGCAAAAACTGTAACATATCATTTATAGAGCGTTTCAAACGCTACCACACAATCATAAAGAAATCACTGGCGTACAAGTTTCAATATGACCCACTTTTTGCGGATTACAACTATCGAATTCGCTTTTGTATACCCCCTTGCTATGATCTGTAATATTAGACGGGAATGGAACATTTGGTTCCGGAGCGAAATTTACAGATCAAAAATTTTTGTCTCTCGAAATTGTACTCTGTATCCTCATTGGTAAAGGTGTGGATTTCTGGATTGGGTGTAAGGCAATCTTGGTCCCATGTATTAAAGATTTTTTGCGTACTGCGAAAGGGAAATGGGACGTGTGATATGTAGATTCTGATATCTTTTTGTAGGTTGCAGATAATACGGGGTGCGGCGTTGTGAATAGAGCGGGAACCGATTTGTTATTTTTCCTTCCCGCATCAGTATGTCGAGGTTCATTTCGTATCCAATAATAATATTCTAATGTAATGTCAATTCTGAATTGTTCTCTCGTTTCTGTTTTATTGTGATTTTGCGTTGCGTACGGGTATCTTTTGTGTGAAATAAATATTTTGTTGTGTTATTTGAAAGTAACATCGTATGTTTCGTGTTTACGGCTAAAGTTCTTAATTAACTTTGATGAATTTTGTAATAGAGATAGTTTAGAGACGGTTTAAATACACAAGCTTTGTAGTAACCCATTTGTTTCGATTATTTTGCACTATTGTTTGTAACGAATTTTTAAGTTAGGAATTAGTCAATATTATATTTATTGGTAAAAATATATAAATTGCTAGAAAGATCCTAAAAGGCAGCATTTTAGGTTTGCTGACAGTAACTTCAATTATTTCATAGACATTCCATAATATTCAGTATGAATTCTGTATGAATCAGGAAGAAAATGCAGTAAATATGAAGCAAAGCTGATGTTGATTTTAATTTAATAATAGCTTGCTAAAGGCAAAGTCCCATTTTCACATGAGACCTTTGATCCGTCTGAAGCCAGATTATATTATTTACACCATAGCCTCAAACGACTTCGAAAGAACTTTCATCTACCAGATAATTAGCCCCACTTTCCTTTGTATCCGTTACTTGCACTGACCTATTAAAAGAGAATCAAGCATATTAAATTTTCTTTGGTGTATACGTTTCTTTGAAGGACTTGATGATAAAGAACCGCGCAAATGAAAGCCTTATGTGGAAGAAAGGTAATTTTGAATGAGATTACATACGAGAATGTACTTAGGGACTTGTTCTATCGCAACTGGGATCTGAATATGTTGGAATGATAAAAGTTATATAAGCTAACTAACATAAAAATTTTAAATAAAAAGTGACAAATAATTTAAAGTCGATAGAATTTTTTGCTAAAAATATTTTTCTGCTTTACTTATGAATCTCTTTTCAAAATACTATTTCCCTTCACCTAATATTGATGAAACTTACACTTTTCCTTGTCGAATTAAATGTGGGATGTGAAATTTCTTTTTAGAAAATGGTCACAATCCGATAAATAGTTTTGGAAAAATTTGTGAAGATATTCAAACATACACCTTTGAATTTTGTGTTTGTTAGCTCGAATAAATTATTACATGTAGATATTTTGCGGGTTCAATGATAGTACATACATGCCAGTTCATAACTTCCTTTTTGAGATGGTGAACATAAAACTATCATTATTTTCTGCGATCATTATTTACGATTATAATCGTCAAAAAGTCAGTTAAAAACTATCATTACTTACCTTTGTAAGCAATGGTGGCTTTATTTTTCTATCCCACTTAGAATTTTGAAATGTGAACACTTTTTGAAAATCTTAGTTTGAAATGTGACTACTGTATTGTCACTTCACTGACACCGGGTGATATAATATTGATTAAGCGAAAACAACTGACCATTATGGGAATAATCGTCTAATTATAGTCGGATACAAATGGTCTATTAGATACCTTATCATTTATTATTTCATCATTCCTATCTTTTATAGTTACAATATAATTGTAGGAAGCTGGGCTATACTATTAATATGTCTCAAAACACGAACTTGAAATAGGATAACTTGCAGAAACCGATGTTTGATAAGCGCCTTATGAAATTTAGAGTTATTCGATTCCAAGAACCAGCTGATCTTGAGATAAATATTAGAAATTGTATTATTATGGATTTTGTTTCATACTTAGAACATTCATGTTTTGCTTATGACGGCATACTTTTACTAATGAACATTAATATGACATAAAGAAATATGACGATGAAAACTATACCTATGGAAATAGCTAAAATAGAAGAAAACGCTCATCGCCAAAAAATCAGGTTTTGGAATAATAGTATACTTTTTTTAATAAGTACCTTTTTATATGACTTGAAGAAAACTTACGATAAAAACTGTACTGGAAATAGTTAAAATAGTAGCAAACGCTTATTGACAAAAATCAGTCAATTAACGAACAATACAGAACTTTCAAACAATGCATATTTTCAAGATTTTATTATCCTTATAAAACCTTTGTTGTACCTTCACGTCTGAGCAAGTTGGTACACTCAAGCGTTCACCTCGCCCAAGAGCTCGGAACGGTGCACCATCCATCATCACATTCGCCTTTTAATTTCCAAGTGTGTTCCAGCTACTCATCACCGTGTCGTTTATCACGTTGGTTGGCGCGAGTTTCCGCCACCCATTGTCTTAGCGAATCTCTGTGACCTACTTGTTGGAACTCGTCTTGTTTTTGCGAGCCAAAGCGGTTAGTGGAGCTATTTACGCCCCTGTCGTCTTTATGTCGAAAACTTTACTTTTAATTGCATAGCTGGAGATGTCGTGAACTTATTGCTCCATGCAAAGTTTTGGAGTAGTTTTTGGTGAGAAGATGAGAGATGAATGGGATTGGAACTTAGGTTTTCAAAAGCGAAGTTCGTGATTCGATAAACTGAAAATTTCTTTGGATTCATTAAAAAACATAGTTTGTCAATTTTCCATGAAATTTCCCGTAACGGGTTTATCGAACCAACACGAAATTCTTGAAATAAGATTTTTTGTGTCAAAGCAATTATGTGGAAATCGCTGGAAGTCGCTTTAGTACATTTTACAGTGCCATTTGAATGGGATCAGAAATCAATTAGCATTGATAAGCACCCTTAATTTCAAACATTAATAATCAGTTCAACATACTTATATTTATTTATACAAATCCAGTATCTTTGCCAAATGTTTTAGTGTAGTTTTCAAAATTGTCAAATTATTTATTTCATCTGATTTTAAAATAAATAATATAAAATGATAAATATTATACGTCATATTAGTTAATATACGTCATATTAGTTAATATTCTATGAGTAACGAATACGAAGCAATTTTCTCTTGCCATGCAAATTAGTGTGGAGCGGAAATCGTTATGCGGTAATAAGTCCGCAACACGCGAACCTCACACATTAACATATAACTATAACGGCTCTTCAATTCTTCCTGATCATTCTTAGACCGTTACATTCGTTTCAAACGCATTGTTTGAATAAGAGAAAGATCAAGCATAGTAATTTTGTAAGCTGGTGTTTTTGGTGTTCACGAAACTTCTGACCGATTGAAGTTAATGTTTCGTGTTTTTATACATCGCTTATATTTAAAAAATAGTGTAGAGGTGTATTAAACCAAAAGTGCGGAATAAATTTAAAGAACTGAATATATTTTTATAGTGCATATCACTGTGTCATACTCTTTACTTAATTAAAATCCATTTACTCTAATAAAAATTATGACAATTCTTCTTTTCTGGCCGCGGGAGAAAAAACCAGAGCACCATTAGCGCAAAATACTCGTATTCTGCTTAGGAATGCAGCGATTAAATATACTATTAGAATCATTATTAATTCACTGACTATTATTGGACTAAGGCTGCTCCGAAAATACAAGCCATAGTCTCCGCTTAGTATTGCGTGTTGTTGACTGCAGTGACCAATTACTTGGAATACGAACGAAATGACCCGAAAAAATGGCCAACATGTACGAGTATAATATCGTATCAAAATGAATTATATTGAGAGTATCACATTAATAAATACTTTAATAAATAATGATAATGTAACATAACATCATAATAACGTTGATGATGTTAACAAATTTGACAAAAATAAAGCGCGTATTGAAATACTCGATCCCAATTTTCGATGATTTAAAAGCCTTAAAATGATTAATGTTTAAATGATGAAAAAGGTATACAAATAACAGTCTGCTACCGGTATATGGGTCGTGAATATAAATTCAACGGCTGATTACCGTAAATCATATTTTATCGAAGCTCTTTCAAGTTAATGCACTCATTGCCGAATATTAACTGTCCTTGATTTAAAAACATCACTATTCTGGTGTCACATAGTAAGCGGATCAACTATAAGCGATATTCGACTAAAGATATCATAAATACATATAAAGGTTTGAATCAGGTGATATTAAGACCGCGAATTGACAAACAAAGTTTTTTGTGTATAGTAGCGCAAATGCTATTATCAGAAAGAGAGACTACAATATTTGTGTGGGCAATTAGGCGCGGACACCAGGACAGTAAAAATAAACAAAAACAGAATGTACATAAAGAATACAGTCTTTAATTACTGATATTTTAATTAATAATCATAATTTAAAAAAATGTAACATAAAATTCCACCAGAGCTCTTCATTACTGTGGGCAATGAATGTCGCGTGGGCACATTGTCTTAACGACCCAAAAACACTCTTGCCAATCGCCTCAATTCTCAATGATAGTGATGAAACTCGTTTCTAATAATAGATACATACAAGTATCATCTTAGCAATTTTCTTCGTACGTCAATATATAATATATAATTTTAGTATTCAGTACCTTTGTTTAATGTATGACAAAGTTTTAGTATTTCTTTTATCTGTATTTAAATTGTTGCATTTGACACAACCATATAGATCTATATGGTTGTGTCAAATGCAACAAGAGAAGTTCTTGATTATTCAAGTGTGTGTAAATATACTTGTACTTTGTTCGTACTTTGTACTTTTGGGTTAAACCTTCTAATTCTGAGGCAGACGACCCCAATAAAGGTCATGAAGAGAAAGAGATTTGATAAACAAATACTATTTATTCTTCCATTGGGCGATAAATACTCTGTCATTAACCATTCTCTCGCTTGACCTGTCGATAGATTAATTATTGATAGTGGAACATGTACCTGCTATAATAATGATCAAACAGAAAGGAGATACCATTTCCCTGAAGTATCGTAAATTCTGATTATTTCATCAGCAATGATTCGGGCAAAATATTACATTATTACCGACTCACCTCCCATGAGCTGCATAATTTTCGGTTTTATTCCTTCATAGTTCCGAATTAACCAAAGCACGGAATTTTACGTTGCAATTTATAATGTAATGAGTAAAGTGTAATGGAATGTGCGCTTTGTTACACGTTTATATGTTGTCATCGTTATAATGTTCAGCGTAGCTGTGTCCCGGTTCGTAGGATGTCGTGTCGTCCACAAAGATAGCTACAGCATAATATCTAGTTTAGCTTTAAAGATAACCATCCTGCTTGGGATCAAAAACGAGTTTCCATTGGCAACGGTGACTTTTTGCGATCACAACGGTGACTTTTTGCGATCTCAACGGTGACTCTGTGCTCATTTACTTTCTTATAAGATTTAAGTAGTATCCAAATATTCATTTGATGGTATGTGGCCGCTTGTAGCCATATGTCAAATAATAAAGAAGTGACAGGTAGCCATGTACAGTAAGGTGCTTCCAGCATTTTACCTGATACCGGTAACAGGTACGATGCCACTCCTAAAAACAAAACAAACGAATACTACTTCCGTTTCATAAAACTGGCAGATACAAAAGTAAATGGAATTGAAACAAATATTTCGTAACATTTAAACGAATTATCTGAGCGCGATGTTCAGAATGACACAAAAGCATACCAGACAACGTTTCTAACTTTGATTTTAAAGCGAAAATCCATTTTAACTCTGTGCATTTAGTTATGAATTTGGTTACAGGAATAAATCAGTAGGAATGGTTGCATTAGAACTTAATTATTCATATGCTTCCAATAGGCATTGGAGCAACATAATACCGTTTGCCTTAGGCCTTCTCTAATTGTATTATAGGTGTCAACTGAAGAACAGGACTTCCATCTGAAGTTGATCACAAATGCGTTGCTATCGCCGAGGATTGAGATGGTCGGTTCATATACCAGTATAAGTGAGCCGTTGTAATATGTTTTATCATTATTAATGACAACTCGTCTACATAATCCAAATGTATATTTATAAATATTATCAAAATTATACAAAATGGTATCTACGTTTAAAATTCTCCGAAAAGTTCTATTTATATTTTTAAAGGAAATAGTACACAGCTTTTAAATCTCGACGTTATTTATTAACTTGGGGCTTCACATGTCCCGAGCAACCATTATTTAACATTACGTCGACGTCTAAACATTTATAGAAAGGTTTACCTGCATCCTAAGGATATATACGTTCTAGGAAAACGTTTAACTTTAAAACTAAATTTGCTAAAAGGCTTAGGCTATGTACACGACTGCTATCTTTTAATACGTATTAAATGAATTAACATTTATAAACTAATTCCGAAGATAATCCCTTAAGGGGCCAGCCGCATAAAGTAATAACATTACTGAAAACATACATACACACGCACACGCTTTCTACACTCATAGCCCCGCACTAGGATTTTCTCCTGTGTCACGGGTGTCATGGACATACAAAGACGAATACACAAACACCCAGACCCAGAGCAGAGATCTAAATTAATGATTCAGTTGTCTGTCTGGCCGGGAATCGAACCCGGAAACCACTGCGAGTCAAACCGGTATTGTGACTGCTCCGCCACCCTGGTCGTCATAATTATTTTAGTTTGCTTGTACCTATTAAGACAACTTTTTCACGATCACAATAATATGTCGTTTTAATTGAATATTAAAAATATGTAATTTAACATATTTTTATATAATACAGTAATAATTCAGCTCATACGTCATTTTAGATGTATTTACCCAACTGAGTTAGGAAGAGGGTATTTTTTTCGAACGTATCTCCATTTTTTTCTTACGCTCTACAGTCAAACCGATTGATAGATTGTAACATATGACGTATCATTGGTACCGTCTCAGTTGACAGAGAGACATGGGCTATTTTTGAATAAAGCGCTCCCGTCCACACACAGGGGGAAGGGACAATTTTTACTATATTAACATTATAGGTATCAATAACTTGTATGTAAGAAAGCCATTACATAACTTAAGTATAAAATGTTTTCTAAAAGAAACTTTTTTTAGAAAACATTTTATATACAGTACATGTATGTTTTGTATATATAACACATACATATACTTTCAGTTTAATTTCCCTGCAGTGCACGTTGCGTATTCAACCCTATTAAAGAGGTAAACTACGTAATCTGCCGAAGTGCTTCAAGTAGCGAGTGCCACGCTCAATCTAGAGCATTTCAGACAACTTAGTACTGAAAGCGCGAGGATGCAAAAATGTTTTACGGTTTTCGCTGCATTCAGTTTCACGCGAGCTTAGAGCCTCGTGGGTTAAACGGTGTAGTTTAAAAGTAAACATTTCCTTTGTTGCTGGGTTTTAGTGAAACTGCGAATTAAATGTTTGTTTTTGTGTAATAAATGTACGAGCTGGGTCAAAGTTTACCTGTTAAGTAATGGCGGTCCATGTATCACTGTTTTTTCAAAGTTTTACTTGGATCCTTTTGCACGTGTATATATTTAGAGTTACATGTTTCTAACAGACTTAAAAAAGGAGGTTAGAAATTCGACATGTACGTACGTTATACTACAATATACCCGCGGCTTCACTCGCTTCGATCACGTCTACCACGGATGAGTATCCTATGTGTTTATCTAGGTAATAAACCAAATTTGTCAAATTGTTAAACAGCGAAATCCGACTAGTGATTTTTGCGTAAAATATTAACGAATACACATACATCCTCACAGACATTTGTAATATTAATAAGATTTATTCTTATATGTATTAGGGCTTTCAATCAAATATAATAAAATAATTATGTATATGTTTCTGTGTTCATATGGTTGTCATCGCATTTCTCCGAAGCTATCAATCGGATTGTGCTCGTTCTACCATTCAATTTGAACTTTAAGAAATATACAGCTGCTGAGTAAATATAAAATTAAAATGTATATAAACTTTTTGAATTTCTAATTAAAATATGCTTGGAAAAGATACAATAAGTGTTTAATTTAATGTGTTATGTGTGTATTTAAAGATTCGACTAAATATTCGACTTTCCCCATTAGAAGCTCGCATTCCGAGGTAATTTCTAAGATGTATAGACCAGTATGGCAACATAAGTAAATCTTATCTAATACAAATGCAGCCATTGATAAAATATAGTACTAGCGTGTGTTCAGGCGCGACAGATTGTTTTAACTTTCAGTGCGTTTTTTTCGTGTATTTATTTATTTACGTATTTCTCGTGTATTTATTTATTGCTACTACTATAAGCAGGAATTATCATGTGCTTGGACATGTCCTTCATTTAATATAACACACTGTATAGATATGTACGTAATTGGTATAATTTTGAATAGGTTTTGAGGATCGACGTGGCGGAGCGGTTACCAAACCGGTCCGATACGCAGTGGTTCCGGTAGGTTCCGGATTCGATTGCCGGCCATATCCAACATCTGAATGATGATTTTTGATTTTAATCTGGATGTTGGTGCATTCGTTTTTGCGTGTCTATGGTACCCACGACATAGAAGTAAATCCTAGTGTGGGACTATGAGTGTAGAAAGCGTTATTTTATTTATTTATATATTTTAATTTTCAGGAAAGTAGATACAGATCCATTTTAAAGAAGCCCTTAGAAATTTCATGAATTTCTACGGTATTTCGGCATTTGGGGTCGCAGTGCAGGGAATAGACCGCAAAATGCCTTGCCGGCGTCTCCCCGCAACTTGAAATGGATTCTGACCTCAGGATTTAATTCAGTTTTAGGTGATTGTAGGTTTTTGTCCCACCTAGCTTTGCTAGCCTGACCTGAAATGGATTTAATGTCTTGATGTAACCCAAAGTTAAATAAGGCTTTAAATTATACTCGTACTTATAATTTAGAAAACTATTTATTTAAAGATTTTGGAAAATACAAAAAATCCCCCAATACGAGAATAATTTACAGACAATATACTAATGAACACAGTCTTCACTCTTAAAAATACAAAAACACCGAAAAAAATAATACAATGAAATAAAAAAAGAGAATATTATAGTAGAGACGAAGAGAACCAAAAACAAAACAAAACTGAGTATAGTTTGTAATAAGTAATTATGTATTGAAATACTTGCACATTACAACTATGGGTATACTTATAAAATATATTTATGTTCACATTATAGGTATTTAATCCTGCCTGTATTACTTTTACCTAAAAGGATTAGAGTAATATCTTTAAAAAAACACGCTTTCTACACTCATGCCCCGCACTAGGATTTTCTCCTGTGTCGCGGGTTCAATGAACACACAAAGACGAATTCACAAACACC
>DWLI01001756.1:0-14655 GCA_018249915.1 Cecropterus dorantes dorantes | reverse complement strand
ATGCTAGAAGACGTTGCTTCATATCAAATTTCAAGATTACGAGTACACGAGATACGGAATCCGTCAACCCATTATTGTGCCACTGTTGGCACGGGTCTTCTCTCATAGTGAGAGAGTTTCAGGCCATAGTTCACCGCGCTGGGCAAGTGGGAATTGGTAGACTTCACATATCTTTAAGATCTTTTTAAAGAACTCTCGGATGTGTAGGTTTCCTGACAATGTTTTTCTTCACCGTAAAGCAGCGATATTTAACTTCTAACGATACGGTATGGAATATTCACTTGTTTTTAAATGTGTCCAGAATTTAAATCTATTTATTACCTTTAAGAGAGTTGCTGAGTCTAAGTCTAAAATAGCGTTGAAGTTACCACCTAAATATGGTCTTAACCTAATTTTAAATCTAAGTGCTTAGTATCGCCGACTGGCCGAAATATTGAAATAATCAGTTGGTAAATTCAAAAATATTGACGTTCTGACATTACCCTCAGAATACACATTCATTACTCGGTTGTCAGGGCAGTGATTATACAATATATTATTTGTGGTGGTCACAGGACAGGCTGACCGTTCGCTGGATATTGCGCACTGAAGAGGAAGCTTCGTGTACGAGTATATACTTCTACCTGCTTTTATTATATTACAGCGATCAAAATTCATACACTAAGCTTCCACTAATAGTCATCACGTCAGCCAGACTTGCGAAAACACATTAGTTTTCTATAGGGAAAACAATATTTACCGCCTTTACCCTCAGGTTATTGAACTAAGCGACCTGTTCTTCATATTCCAAGTAACTGTTTACCCAGAAAAATCTCAATATATACATTAAAATGAGACTTACCAAATCGCTTTAAAAAATATTACAAACGAAACTCATTAGTTACTCCTGTAGTTCGATTTGGATACTACCGCGACATTTATTTCTATAGTGAAGAATTTTTTGTGTTTTAGTGGAAGGAATTGGTTGCCAACTCACTCTTTGGGAGTAACTACGCTTCTGTGATGGACTGGAGATGAAAAGTTTTGTTCTAAAAAGTAACTTTACTTTAAGATTTTTCTGGGTGGCAGTAACCACTTACCATCAGGTGAACTGCATGTTCATTTGCTACTTGAATCTGATAAAAAATAAATAATATCTCTATGTAGCTGATTCACATACATGTTACAGCACATGACATACATACATACGGTTTATGAATGTAAGCATTCTCGTATCTCGCTACAACCCATTCTTGACATTACATCCTAACAATACATCCGCACTGTTCTACCACAATATCAAGGCATCTTGGAATCCTACTTCCGGTGCAAGCTAAAGACACAATACAGGGCTCATTTCAACGAGTAACAATCGTGAAAGCCTCTGACAAAGGCACCTCAACACCGCACTTTAAGGCTTTCGGTAGCATGTCGGTAATATGCGTGTTTTCGACTAAGGCCTTGACGATTCAAAGGCAATGTGCCAAGTGTGAGCTTGCATCTCTTGTCAAGATTGACAGATTTCTAAGGTGTGTTTACTTTTATCCACTAAATGTGAATACAATTGTCTGTCTTATTTTATACTAATACTAGAGGTGCCTCGCGGTTTTACCCACTACTACATAAGTAAAAACCAAACAAGTAAACATAGCGTGATGTTGTATAGCCAAATAAAATCCAAATTTTCATATAAAAGTTTTTCACCCTTTTCACCCCCATAGGAGTGGAATTTTCAAAAATCCTCTCTTAGTGTTCCTCTACACTCCGTAAGGAATCTTCATACTAAGTTTCAACCTTCTACACTCAGTAGTTTCGGCTATGTGTTGTCTGTCAGTCAGTCAGTCACTCAGTAATGGAAGAGTTTTATGTATGTAGATTATAAACGCGAAAGTTTGTGCGGATGTATGCATGTTTGTTATTATTGACTTAACACAGAAATATGTGGACGAATGCAGCAATTTCTGTCGATCCAAGAATAGTTCTAGCGATTCCCAGAAGATTTTTTAAGTTTACTTAAGATTAAGATTGTACTAAACGACATCTGTATAGAGACAGTACTTGAACAATCAGCTGTCCAGATCAGCAGTCCATCACAAATGCATAAAATTAAAAGTCATTTACTAGTTCTATTATATAAAAATAGTTAAATCTAATAAAAAGCGGTGTTTCTGCAGACTTAATCAGTAGTAATCTGTAATTTATACTTCATTCTAACTAAATTATTAGTGATGTGCCGGAGATCCGTATTCGCGGATATCCGAGTGACTTTTTGGGCGGATCTCAAACGGATCTTTTATAATCTATTATTAAATTCGTATTACCTATAAATTCATTAAATACAAAAATTCTAAATATACATAGACGATTAGGTAGCAATGAAATTGTATTAAATTCATATTGTTTATTAATATCACAAATCAAATATCTTGACATTGCATTTCAGTCCATACAATAGGTAAAAACATAAACAGTGATTGTTTTAAGAAAACGTAAAAATTCGTACTAAGTGCATAGTCATTGTACAAGGGTAATAATAATAATATACTTTATTGTATCCATAAAAAGAAAACAATACAATGAAAACTTACAATCTTAAAATACAAAAGGCGGTCTTATCCCTAAACAGAGATTTCTTCCAGGCAACCTTTGGGGTCGGAGTTAAAGTGAGTAAGAACATCAAGAATAGGTAGGGTGCAATAATTCAATTAGGTAATTAATGCAAGAATTAAGGAATTAATTTAAGAAAGAAAATTTTAGAAAGGTAAAGGGCACTGTCACTTCAAGGACACGCGCATAAAGTACCTAAGTAAATTTGTAAGAAAGTGGGGATCCGTATCCACGAATTTAGACACCAATGATCCGTATTAGTATCCGTATCCGCGGATCTATTATCATCGATCTGGCACATCTCTATAAATTATTATGTACATGGCATTCGTAAAGGAACATTCCAGCGGAGGCAAGCGCAAAGGTTTGTTTATTATAGGTATTAGGTACTTGTATGTTTACTTTTACATGCTGTCATGTTACACATCAAGGGAAAGGGAGTAATTGAGCATTATAGCAGCCACCGACGTATTGCAAGACAAATGTATCCTGCACTTTCTCCGGTTCATTAGTGATCATAATTAAAGCTCAATTTAATCTGGATACGTTTATGCAATGCGGAGCGACGGCGTCCGTTGCTGCGAAATGTGTGTATGTGTGTATGCTTCTTTTGCGTAGTCATTGGATGAGCTTAAACCATTGAATGATTTATGAGTGATTTAAAAAACATTCGTCTCGGATTGACTACTATTCCCGTCACTAAATGCCACCCATTTGAAGTGGAATAGTGGTCGTGAATAGCACTTCCGCCCGACGATATAGGAGGTACCTAAGAGAAAAACTAGGAGATGGATAGCAGCAGGATAGCAGCGTCTTCCAGTGTCACACGAATGCATATGCCAGGCGCGTTGACTATCGGCAAAATCCATTAGGAGAGGCCTATTTCCAGCAGTAGTTCTCAAAAGGTTATTGGATGGAAGCCGTATAGACTGTAAAGTCTGCTAAAGAAGATGAATGCATAAACGCACGAAAACCACTCCTTCTGGTGCAAAAAGATTAAGGAAAATTGTTAAAAACATTAAAGCAAAAAAATTACTGCTAAAACGATTTTTTTATCGTAATGATATATATTAAATTCAACGCTTATATGACTTAATACCCATATTTTCGTTAAAATAAAAAAAGATTGTCCCTCCCCTCCTTTTTCTCCTATTTCCAGGCGCCATTTTTTAAAATTATATCGCCTATGTCACTTCCTCAACTTTGACGATTCAAATGATATGTCATACGTCATAATCATTCCAGCCGTTTGGGCTATAGCCTGTGCCAAGTAAATCGACATACATACATTCAAACATACATGCGCTCGAAAAACATTACCCTCCTCCTGACGCAGTCTAAAAAAGTGTTGCAGACGCACACAAAGTTTATTTACAGAATGTTACGGTTACTATTATGCAGTGTTCCTGACCCATAATCGTCAAGTACGGTCAATGCTGTGAGCTAAAGATCAAAGATCATAGCTCTCGTAAGTAGATAACTCATATAACGTAGCCACGTGTGTTGACATGTTGTTTATCTTAACAAAACATTCGGGTGTGAGGGCGATTGAAAGTTTCCGATGCTAAATATTTATTCACAGAGGCGCCCCATCATAAATCTGAACGCTGACGGCGTTATTTTATTGATGTGTTTATAGATCAGAGAAATATTACGCGTTCTTTATGGCCGCTTTTTATTTTGTCGTCGCTTTGCCTTTGCGGAGTGTACGATGCATTAGAAATAAAAGTTAAGCTTAGTGCGTTTAGGGAATGGATTTTTCGATTAATTTAGATTTGAATTTAATAGTGTAGGTATTAACAAATATGTTTATTTTTATTGCTTCTACAATAATTAATTCAATGCGAAAGTTTTATAGAAATGCAATAAATTAGTGAAGAGTGATAGCCGAATAGTTGAAACTCGGTCTCTCGATCGACAGTGCGAGGTTCGAATGCCAGGCACATACTACTGATTTTTCTAAAATTATCTACATATCAGAAGTTAACTATCACTGCTTTACGGTGAAGGAAAACATTGTGAGGAAACCAACACATCCGAGAGTTCTTTAAAAAGTTATTAAAGGTGTGTGAAGTCTACCAATACGCAATTGGTTAGCGCGGTGGATTATGGCCTGAAACTCTCTCAATCTGGGAGAAGACCCGTGCCCAGCAGTGGGACATAACGAGTTGACGGACAGTGTAGGTATTAACAATTGTTTTCGATGATATTTTTATTGCTTCTACAATAATTAATTCAATACAAAAATTTCACAGAAATTCAATAAATTAGTGATGAGCCCTAAGTCATCAGGTACTTCACGCATTTGAAGTCGGTCATTGATGAGTATTTCCTTCCAACGAAAACGTAGCATCACACTGTATTTCCAAGTCAAAAATAGAAGTGGCCATGGTGCAGTCGGAATCGAATATCAAAGCCAGAACGATTCTACTCGATACTTTTAAGTCAAGTGTTATCAGAATAAAAGCAAACCTGTGTTCCGGAATGAATCGAATCTACAGTCGAGATAGCACCCAGAAATTTCAGCTCACGGTCGCGACTCACCTAATTAGCTCGTTTCAATTAAGCAGTTGAGAAACGAAGACAGCCCGATGCTGTGGCGATTGTCGAAACCCGCCGCTGCCATATTCGTTAGCGAAAGTTGAATTTCGATGTGAATTTTCGCTACACTTTCATGGGGTCGTTCGACTGCTTACGTTCAGCGACGAGAGAGTGAAATGTATTTCCTCTTGAAGCGATTATTATGAATAAAATATTAAATTTATTTATAAAAGCGAAACTATCTTACATAAGCTAAATAAAATATAAGTGTTTGCATGAACGGCTTCCTCTAAACAATTTAAATCATTATTGATTAATCAATGAACTTGCAATATCATATTGACTGCCAAAAGCTAGAGTCTAAGGGAATATGTCAAAAAAATTGTTTACAAAAACTTGGCTGTGGTTACTAAACATAAATATGCTGCCTGTTACTGATAGAATAACTTAATATTTAGCACTAACCAAGTAACTACGAATAGTTTTATGCAATAGGTTTAGAAATATTAAGCTTCACAGAATTTTAACACGCTTATACTAAGAATAAGCTAAGAATTTAGGAAAATTCGTTATATTTATTCAAATTTATGTCATAATTTGAAATTAAAAAATAACGGTTTAATTACACATGTGAATTAGGTTATTAAAACATTAGCTATCATATAAACGGAAAATCGTCACCTATCGTTCATCAGCTGACAATGAAGCAAGTGCGTCGACTTTGCACCGCCGCGTCATAAACATTGCATCGACGTGCATATGCAACATGCACAAGTAGAAGATGATAAGAACTCGCCGGCATGAAGAAATTATGTTCGAGATTGCATCTCGACGACGCGTAATTTCATGCTTATTAAGTATTTGTTTATTTGAACTCTGTATGGCTAAATGATGACCAACTTCGGACGAAATTTATTACGAATGTAGCCACGATCGGTATGAGATAGCCATAAAAATGTTGTGAACCTACTACGGTTTTATGAACTTAGAGACACATCAGACGAGCGGTTTCTGATTTTATAGGCGATTTTGCGACTTGACGCCGCGACGACATAACCACCGTCAAAGTCGTCGGCAATTTTTAGCGTAGTTCATGTTGCAACTAGAGTCGTGAAGTAGCAATTGCGTCATCATCAACGATTTCTGTCTCCGTACTGACTACAAATCTTATCTAGGATCGAGAGGAGTTTTTGGTATAGTTCACCAAGCCGGCCAAGTACAAATTGTTAGACATTACACGTTTTTGTTGCTATTTTTTGCACCTTTCCATCTCCACGACTTGATTCTTTTTCATTGCCACGACACTAAACTGTCGAAGCTCCAACGTTGTTTAGTGAAATTAGACGTAATACTGATTTTAGTCAAAAATATTTTATTACGACAGTGCTCAGTCGAAAATTATTAAGGAAACGAGGCCATAATACGGCATAAATGAGCTGCAATTCTGTTCCTATTATGTGATCAATGTGTATCGGCGATTTCACGACAGTTGTTCAGCAACAAATACGTTAAAAATCGCTAGTGTAATACCTGCCTTATCTTTAGTGTCATCACAAGTCTTAAACACTTTCTAATATCTAGAACTGAAATCAAGACTATTCTAATTATTTCATTTTAATTTACGCTTATCTTATTTATTTGTATGATGACTATTTTAAATGATTTCTTGATGAATAACAATTAATTGTTCAATCAAATTTTTATTAAATTATTATGATGTATATGTATCGGTTAGTCTAAAATAGTGTAATCGATTTATGCAAAATATTACTCACAGTAAAAGTATATTTAAAAAATCATGCATGAAATTTCATGCAGGTAAAGTTTGACATAAAAATATGTTTTATATTATTATGCAATTATTGATATAATGCTATACGATACAGAAGAAACATAATATGCAAATCAGACTAATATAAAAACTTGATTCAAACATCGTATAATGCATCTATTAGTCTTTTGAGTTGGACAATTCCGTGGGACCGATCCTAGAACGGGATTAAACAATAACCACGCTTAGCTAGCGTGTTGGTGACCGCAGTGGGTGTTGATGTTACACAAAAAGACTCTGCTGCACATCATTCTGGATTTTGTCTCTAATTCGCCTCTTATGACATCTACGAGAGGAAAGACCTATTGGAAACCAACATCCAGCACCGTGTTTTTTAGTCACAATCCAGTCAGAAATTCCTTGATAAAAAAATCTAGCCTTTGCCTTAGCTTATTAGTTCCTTTTGGTTTAAGTCTCGGTTCAAACAGAATCAGCTTTTTTAATTTAATATTTCTATCCGTAGCGATTAATTTTCTCCCAGCAGCATTGCTATCTCGAGTTATTAGTTGCTACATAAGGTTTTCCATTTAATTGCAATAGGAAAGTGCCGGATACAACGTTTACTTCGCCGGTACGTGCAGGCCGTTTCCTTTTCGCGCTTGCCTATTTTTAAGATTGTATCTGCATTAAGCAATAGTAATGCTAAGTTTTGGAGGTCTATTTTGTTCGTAAGTCTATGATGTTAATGAATTGATTTAAGAGTTATTTTATTTAATCTTTGTTATTCTGTGGGGTTATTTATTCTCTACGTCGGGTAAAATTTGCGTCATAGGATAGCGATCTCAAATTTTCTCGACTTCATAGTTTATGTAACGTGCTTGCGATCTTGCAAATCACGAGTCGTAAGAGAATAAAAGCAATACTTTAATATTCCTGTTAAACCACTTTTGAACAATGAATAACAAAAGTCCGTGTAACTATCTTGTGAAAACAATTGTAATGTTTCGTATACGAGTAGTAGAGAGACTTTAATTATAAAATGAAATCATGTTTTGAATTATGAATAAAAACGTTAAAAAGGTACTTAGGCTTTTTATGTGACTAAGGGTTCTCTAAAATGTCTTAGAACTGATTAAAGTCTACCAATCTTAGGAAGCCTTGTGAACTATGGCCCATGTCTTTTTCATTCCAGTTACCAGCATTCACATTAGCGTATTAGTGACATTAATAAAGTTAATTAGGGTTTATAATATAGGACCATTAACTGTTCAGTAAATAATTAAGAACATTCGATATTTATTACTGAATGTTACATAAATCTCTGAGTAATTCTCAGTTAGTACTGCCAGACTTTAACTTACTTAACTTTATGTAAATACAAATTTCATGCTTAGTAATTTATAATCAAAACTTTCGTTAAATCAAAATTGTATAAAATATGAAATTCATAAGAAACTATAACAGTAAAACAAACAGCACTCCTCATTATACAAATGATACCTTCGTTAAAACGTTTCAACTTCTGTTTATACGGTAGAGAATTTACTTAGTTCACAACAGTTTAGTATGAAGTAGTATTCAAATTTCATACCGGGCGGTCTGAAAGACGAGTGGCCTCTTGATGTATTTATACTTTTACTCTTGAGTTGGGGAGCGACACAGAGCAATTTATGTATAGAGATGTCATTTTTAATCGGAGAAGCGGACATCCTGCCGGTCTGACGCGCAGTGGGTGCCGGGTACCATTCCCAGCCAGACGGACATCTGAATGATGATTTTAGGTTTCAGTTCTGGGTCTGGGTGTTTGTGTATTCGTCTTTGTGTGTCCATGGCACTCGCGACAAAGGAGAAAATCCTAGTTCAGGGCTATGAGGGTAGAAGACGTGTGAGTGTGTATTTGCCTGTAATCAACGTGTTGAAGCGGTCATCGTGCCGGTCTGACGCGCAGTGGGTGGCATTTAAATGACTGACTTGGATCTTGGTATTTTCGTATGGGTCTTTATATCCATGGCACCGTTGACACAGAAAAAATCCTAATGTGGGGGGTATGCCAAAAAATCTTTTAGTTTATTGCATATTGCAGTTGACTTCTTGTCAGTTGAAAGGAGTTCTTTATGATTACAGGATAACACGGGCTACTTTTTTGCAAGCCGCGACTACTACCTAGCTTTCGAATGTGGAAGAGGCGCATGTAGCCATCGAGCGAGGTTAAAAGAATAAACAAAGGATTGGCAGATTCACGTTGCTTTTATGAAACCGTCAGTTCAATATACATTATTTAGATAAGAAATAAATTTAGATGTGTCTTTTAACTGACGGGGTAGTGTCTATCTCCGACATGTCTATATATACATCACTCTATGGGAAGCAGCTTCCTGATTCAATTATTGTAATTGTATGGCCCGTGTGTGGATGTGGGTAGTGACGACGGGTGCTTTACGATTATTACTGACGGATCTTTGATGAATTCCTCAAATGAGCGTTGAGAGAGGCACTCCTGTTTTACTGCAATAGCGCCGTAAAGGGGAATGAGTAAGACCGATATTGAACGATCGACTCGAACGATAGTCTGGAGAACGAAATTGTATTTTTATTTCATTTTTTTGCAACCGCGGTTTAAAGATGCAATTTGACCTTTTTCGTTGTTCTGAAGACGCGTGTGACGAAGAGGTCTATATACCGGTCTGTCACTGAAGGGCTCCGCATTCGATCCCCGGCCAAACAGGATAGGTTCTGGGTTTGGTTGTTTGTGTACTCGTGTGTGTATGTTAATGACGCCTCCGACTATCTGTTTTTTTTTATACTTTTGTACTACGCGAGTAAGCCGCGTAGTTTATTTCTATACGCATATTAAGAATTACAATAAGTTAGTCCAACAAATGTATTAAATACATGCACCAGTCCTCTTTTTGTGCATAAGTAATACACAAAAACACTTTAAAAGTGTCAGTTTATTTAATGTAAAATTATCTCTTGAATAAGGGAGAAATAAGAAAAACTTACGATATAGGTAGACCAATTACTCAAATCATTTTCAGAACTAACTGTTTAGTTTATGAATGTATTTATTAGTAACAGAGCGAATGAGTGATCCGTGACCGCTTTTACAAAACGTTTGTACCTAATGGGTGCAATGTACGCTAATAATGGTGGTTTGCACAATGAGAGACTAATTCGACCGAAGTCTAGACACGGATAGGTATGTATATGCAGCCACTCGTAAATTTGCAGGTTATTTGTAAATATGCTATGATGTGGAACTGGCAATATATTTTATTGTTGTATCTAACTCCGATCAAATTTGTTACTTAAATGTTATTGTATTAATTATCCCGTCAAAAGGGTTGTGTATGTACATATTTTGCAAGGCATTCGGAGGAATCCACGTCGCCATTACAAGAAGTAATCTTAACTGATGTACAAACACAAACACGCGCAAACACGCTTTCTACACTCATAGCCCCGCACTAGGATTTTCTCCTGTGTCGCGGGGGGCATGGACACACAAAGACGAATACATAAACACCCAGACCCAGAACAGAAATCTAAATTCATCATTTAAATGTCTGTCTGGCCGGAGTCGAACCCGGAACCCATTGCGCGTCAGATCGGTATGGTGACCGCTCCACCACGCGAGTCGTTAATAAAATAAAACATGGGTTCTACTTAAATTCAATTACATGTGTGTTGCTGCTCCCGAGGACTAAGATGCTCGCCTCATATATAAGTGAGCCGGCGACGTCAGCCTTCCACGGAAAAAAAAAAATACCACACGCTAGAAATAGGTTTTACAGTGGTACCTTCTCAGTCGAACTACGCTAGCACTGGCACTTTTATTACCTAGCAATATTCTGTTTACCAATACTTCCGAGGTACAAACATAAATTAAAATTATTAGCATAATTTCGGTCTCGTTATCGCCTGTGTTAGGTAATTTCGTGAAACGATACTTTATACGACGCGTTTATTGAATATGCGTAACACAGTGAACCGTTTTCAATAAACTGTTTAAGGTTTAGTAAACAACCATCGCATAACTATAAAATTACACACTGGATGAGTTCTGCGGTTTATAGCAAAGGGAATTCAATTGAAACCAAAAATATTTTAGTGATGTTATATATCTGACATATGAATAATTGAAAACCTCACGTTTCAATTCAGTTAAATATTAAATTTCATTATTTTTATACCTTGGAGTTTTGGTATATATTCGTATTACTGATCGCAATATATTATATAAAAATCTCGTGTTACAGTGTTCGTACACATAATAATATATAAGTACGTACTTTATTGTATTCAGAAAAAAGGGAATTATACAATACTAATTACAATCATCTCTTTCGAATTCGTTCAACTTTTTATTTCCAAAATTTTATTACTTTGTATGGTTGGCAATTGTGTATTTATTTTAATACACATACATATCAATGTATGTATGCAGATATTTTTAGCAAGACGAAGTCTGCGTTATCCCTCTTATAGTTATATTTGATTATATTATTCCCGTGGCTCTGCTCGCTTCCACGTTTTCACATTTACCACGATAATAAGTATCCTACATATTTAGGCCATAAACTAGCTATGTCTCAAATTTTAGCAATATCCAATTATTCGTTTTTGCATGAATGCGTAACAAACACACATACATCGTTAGAAACTTTAGCGTTTATAATATAAGTAAGATAACAATAGGTTCGTAATAAATAAGATGAACTATATACAGACAGATGAAGTCACAATAAACCGGACAATCGCTCGGGAAAGGCTTTCAATCAACTGTGACTTAGCGGAAATAGAAGTGATCGCCACGAGCCGATGAAGTAGCCAATATTGACACTAAAAGGCGACTTGAGAGAAATGAGGGACTTACAGTTCAATAATATTGACATTTAATTATCCGCATGACTACGTATAAATGAAGACCTCATTTTTTAATTCTGTTAAATGGTAATAAAATTTTATATTTTTCTTTTTCAATTTAGGACTTCGATTTTTTTATACGATCTTAACGGCTGAGAACTTAACCTTAAGACCTTAGATGTAACTTCATTTACAACCTGTACCTATAAATTAAGGTTAACGTATTAAAATAAACCTGTTATGTGTATATTCTTAAGTAAATAATGATGCTAATTGCACGCAACTAAATTTATTGAAATTTAATCACGCTATATTAAAAATAGTCGGTAAATTCGAAATTTGTCATTCCTTAATATTGTCTATTTACTTGGGTTTATATATTTTTTTATTTGCAGATATTTTTCAGCAAGATGTCTGCATAATCACTCTTATAGTTAAATTTAACTAGGCTATTATGTACTAGGTTAGTATGTACCGTGAACCTCGTTATTGCCTTTAGTCAAAAATATATACATAAAGGAAATGAAGACCATTTATAAAGTATTATAAAGTAGATATTTATTCACGATTAATAATACACTTTGAGAATCGTATGATTATTTACATAAATGAGTAGGTAGCGGGTAATATATTTATCCACGATTAATGATACACTTTGGCAATCATATGATTGGATTATTCAGATTGTTTGTATTTCACTCGGCTTGTAAATTAGTTTATTTAGGTTTAAATGTATGCGAGTTTGAGAGCAGGCAATAAATTGAGGAAACGGGAAAATACTTTAACATTGCCGAACCGTAAACCCTTTTTACGTCAAACTTGTTATGTCAATTGAATTGTAAAGGAGGTCATTTTAATATGTTACGGGTACTCACGTATTTGATAGAGTATGTGATATATGTATGTGATAGTAATAATTTATGGCTGAAGCCCATTTTATATCCTGTAACGGGGCAAGGGTTCTTCTCCACAACCAAAGCCTAGAGCGTGTTCATGGTGAAGTGAGTTTTGGTTTATGGCCAACCCATGTCATAGGCCTTGAAAAAGCTGTATGGCTTCCCACGTGTTGTAACGATTGTTACCACATGATAAACAGGGACTGGCGATTTAATATAAACTCCGAAGCGCAATAAACGGAAGCGCGCATCAAATGTTTTCGACTAGCGGTCACCCATCCATCTTGCCACCGGGCCCACGTTGCTTAACTTTGTAGATCGGTTGAGTTAAATGACATGAAAAGTTGTTTTTTTTTTCACGCCTACGGGGGCACTAATTTGTAAATTATATTATTTTAACTACCACAAGATCTGGACACAGCCGTAACTGAGAAGAACCGGCAAGAAACGCAGTGAGCTTGTAGGATGAACTCAGTTTACCCGATAATAAGTGGTAAGTGCCCAAAAGTAACAATACTTTATTAACCAAACTCCAACGAAACAACTGGATGACCTTCTTCATAACCAAGCCGTCCCTAGTTGTTAAGGAAATCCATTAACACTAGCACAGCATAAAAAGCAACATTATTACACCTATTTCTGCCTAATAACAGCAGTGTTATGCGCTGTTGTGTTCTGGTCTGAAGGTTATGGTAAGGGAGACACACTTTTTCAAGGAATTCTATCTTAGTCCTCATTGGTAGCAATGCATCTGTGGCTAGCCTTGGATGAGACTTTGATCTTACCGAGGGTTGATTACAGATATCCATGGGCGGCAGTAGCTACTTACCATCAGGTGGGCTGCATGCTCGTTTGCTACTTAAATACTATACAAAAAAGGACTGCAGTAAATATGATGTAATTATGTATATGAATTAACAGTAGTAAATTACATGAGATAATCCTAGATGTAACTTTACTTCCAAGTACTAATTTTGAACGAGTCTATAAAACGTCTGTCTCATATTTCAGGCTTAAAACGCAGTAGTATTCATATTGCTATCTAAATAATTCATACACTGTACATGAACATAGTCTCTATCCATGAATAGGGATTACATTAAGAGTAAATCAGAAATATAGTATTAGTAGTCAAAGACAAATGCCAAAAGTCTCCCCTGAGAAATCGACGCCTTAGCGCATACTGCATGATAGTGCCATAGACTATAAAAATATAGATGCGTCATCGTCATATTAACATGAGTAACCTTAAGCAAGGTCTTCTTGTTTTAAAATAGTATGCCTGTAAAGTTACTTGGGTCTGTGGTACCTAAAAAAAAACTTCTGACTCCATTTTTATGCAATTCTGGTATTATCAATAAATATATGTCAATAAATTGTTAGAATAAACATTTTGTTTTAGTAAGTTTCTGTATTTTAAAGTGTTGTAGTCCTTCTCAATCAAAGATATTTATGTCAAAAATTTCTGTGGTTACCTTAGTAATGTAGTCTTATCTAAAATCTAAAGACTGAGTGAGAACGCTTTGTATTAATGTCTCTTACTTACTTTCAATTAGCACTCACAAGAGCACGGTTGTGATAATTTACAAATCACAGAGTAAATGAGATTTTTTGGAAAAAACATCATATGGGCCGGAAAATACAAAGCACTCGCTCATAATAATAATCGTTACGATTGCAATTACACTAAGCAACAGTGGCATTTCTAGTTATTTCGTAGTCTATGACAGGACACAGCTGGCGATAGTAATGCAAGTACCATATTTATACGAAATATACGACTCAAGAGAGCACATGCTGCAAGTATAAGTTAAAAAGCTATTTTCGAATATATTATTAACTTAAGTTATATATGATGTTTGTATATTTCAGTTTAATGAAGTTAAATTATTTGTTTTAGTAAAGACTTAGTCACCTTACGTTTAGATTTCTGTTCTGAGTCTGTGTGTTTGTGTATTCGTCTTTATGTGTCCATGGCACCCACGACACAGGAGA
>DWLI01001755.1:0-14657 GCA_018249915.1 Cecropterus dorantes dorantes | reverse complement strand
TTCTATCTGAAGTCAAACACAGATGCGTTTCTACTCCCGAGGACTGAGATGGTCGCCTCATGTAAAAGTGTGCCGGCAAACACACCCAACGTTTCCATCGAAACGCAAGAAATGCTTCACGGTAGAAATAAGTGTGGCAGTGCTACTTTCCGGTTGAACTACACTGGTGCTACCACCTGGAAAAATAAAACAGCATCGCCAAAATAAGTAGATACTGCGGTTGTAATTCGCTATCTCGCAATAAAATACTACTACTTATGCTGCTAACACAATACTAGTTATCAACGAAATATATAAAAAAAATAATCGTATCATTGGCAAGCCGTTTTCAGGAGCTTTATATCTGCGGCAAACTGTTGCGAGTAAATGAAGCTTGAAAACGGGAAAGTTTGGCGCGGCCATGAATTGCCGCTGTCGCGAGTTTACGGAATGTCAGCCACTTGTTATCGTTAAGAGTTTTTTTGCGCAATCAACTATATAAACGTATACATAGGCACATTGCCGATTGTAATATTAGTAACCTAGTTAGATGCGGTCTTAGAATTGGATGCGGTACAGACAAATTTCCACGCAGCACAGATGTACGGCCATCGGAGGTGCTTTTGGTGCGGTAAAAATCCCATATAACCTATTACTTTTTGAAGATTTCCCCCTCCAGAACAAGTTAGAAGAGGTCCTTCTTCCTCTGCGATAGCGAAAGGCTAGCATAACCTGGTTTAGTGTGCATCATTGTGTGTGCATAGGCTTCCATTAACCCCTTGAACAGTAAGCTTTAAGTGGAATGTTTTTGGGTGAACATTCACTGAAAGGAATCTCAATTAATTTTCGTTTTCTTTTATCTTTTCTTTTATATGTGTGAAGTAGCAAACGTGCATGAAGTCCAACTGATGGTAAGCAGATGTCTAAGCAACTTCATATACACAGACAGGGGTGTTATCTAAATCACAGACGCATTGCTTCCCGCGAGGCCTAAGATGGTTTCATGAAAGTGAGCCGTCATCCACACCCTTCCACTGAATCGCACGAAATGCTTCACGCTAGATATTTCAAATATGGAGTTGGAGAAGGGTAACACAAACAGACAAATGAACTCGTTCTACCACCTTATGATAATACAATTACATTAAATAAAATCTTTGCAGTCCTTGCGATGTTTGCAGTTTTGATTTCAAAGTAAAATTTCTCGTCACAGAACTAATTTTAAACTGTAAACATTTTCAGTGTCTCGGAATTTTAATTGCACATAAAACTAATTAAATATAGAGTTAAACTTTGCTTTAACACAACTCGAAACTTTAATGCAATGCGACACTCGGGCTCCGAATGCTGCAGGCAGATATCGCGTAAGTAGATGTATCTACACTTATTTAATTAAAATATTTCGTGTGGGAATTAACTAGTATACACACTAGAACAGGTATTGGTAACGGGTATTTTTGATACCAGGTTGTACCTAGTATTTTATATTTTACGATTCCCGTCTAGGTTAAAAATACAAAGTATAGAATGCCGAACGTACGGATGTCTATTACTTGATGTATAAATAATAACATTAAAATTATTTTCTATATATTAAAAAATCTTTACTTTTGCAGATTTATATAAAAAAAATTGAATATATTTCATTACAACATGATCAAATGTTATATACATTTGATAATGTTGTCATGAAATATATTCTTAATTAGGTAATATTTTTCTTATAACTATGTCACGTCAAGTACTTAGATGACGTAAATTTATTTTATTCATCATTGTACAGGTATATTGTATTTTATTGTACCTACTAGCTAGTACGTGTACTTAGTGTCGAATTTAACTAGAACAACTGCGACGCACCTCTGGTGGGAATGTAAATCGGGAATTAAATCAGTTAATCCTTACGGGCATCTACGTGTTATCTTCCCTTTAATTTAGTCTGAGATAAATATGTATGCATCTAGGAATTAGCATTTTATCTCTTTGGCGATTTAATATTCATGTATACGGTGCAAGCGCATATCCCGAGTTGCATATTGAATTAATTATAACCGAGCCGGAGTGGTAGGTCTAGTGCTCGGTTTAGTATATTTTGCCCGATTAACCGTAAAATGTTTGCACGAAACATAGCTATTTAACAAAAGGGCTGTGTGGTTTATAGACGCAATTTTTATAGTTGCATTTTTATTATTTGAATACGCCCCACACTAGGATTTTGTTCCGCGTCGTGTGTACCATAGACACACAAAAACGAAAATTCAAACACCCAGACCCAGAACAGAATCTAATTTCATAATTCAGATGTCTGTCTTGCCATCACTTGTCTGAACCCACTTGTATTTGAACCATATTTATATTTGTATGATTGTTAATTAGACGTTATCCAGTAAATGTACCGAAAGAAAAGAAAAACTTCATATTTTACATTCATTTTTCAAAAGAATCTATCGTGTACTACAAAGGATTCCTTATATAACGAAGATAAGCACTTTAAAAGGATTTTTGATAATTCATTCCCTAAGGAGGTTAAGTAGGAGATGAAAGGTTCTTACGCTATAATTGTGTTAACGCCATCATTTCTTTTCTATCGAGTAACTTTTACCCTCTTTGCAATTCTTATTACAAAGGCAAACAAGGCCCCAGGCGAAGGTAGTTTTAAATATGTTATAATATTCAGGATTTATGGAGTTTCGCAAACTTCAATATGCAGGCTCCACACATTAATAACACGATATTTGTTCCATGTGGATAAACGTTCATATTTCATTGCTTCTGGATACATATGAACATGTGAAGCTTTAAACGAAATACCGGCTCCAATTAGTTAGCGTTCTGGAAAAGATCTCCCGCTTATTTTCATCACTATTTTCTATATAAATATAATCCACCTCAATGGCTAATATCGATGTCCTGACTAGCAAAGGGTCACTCGTGCGCAGTGACGGTACGCATTTTAATATAAAAAAGTGACATAATTAAATATGTTCTGGAAATGAACGCATTACAAAACTATTTTTAAAATATACTATACTATACTAAAAGCTATAAAATTATGACGGAGTTATGTACGAGTATATGTATATATTCAAGATATTTTTCAAAAATTGAATGATATGAGCTATTTAACAGATTTTTCTAGACTATGCAGTGTATCTAGAAATCTAGACTGTAACAAAAGCAAGACTAAAATACGAGTTATAGTATGATTAAATTTCTTATTGTAATTATTTTTATGTCACTAATGATTCACATGTACCAAACTCAACTTTTCGAAGAAACACGTCACTTTAACTCCGAAGCATATCAATCCTTTACATCTATCTTCGATCAGTACGTCCCTTATCCCTATAAAAGCGTTTTGTCACCCGATATCTTAAACTTCCACCATAACTCCAATACATAAACCGGTGCCGAATTCAACCGGGCACCGAACAATGGCGGGCATTGTGCCGTCCGGTCATTAATAACATTACAATGCGGCGCCACCGGATAATTGAGCAACACATCTGTTATCTTACCTTGAACTGTAAAATTGACTATAACACTGAAATGTTTAAAGGTGAAACTCCCAGTGAGATCGACCGAGGGGGTTACATCTGGTTGTGACTTATTTTTTAAATGTAATTAAATTAAATTTAACTGATACAATTTAATTAAATAATAATTTACACTGAACTGATACATTTTAATTAAATAATAATTTAATTAAAATGTACCAAAAGAAACCAAATAATAATTTAATTAAAATGTATCAGTTCCGCGATAATATTAGTCTAAAATCATGTGACTTATTTGCTGTTGCATTCTATTTACTTAATTATAACAGCTATTAAGTGTAATGCCTAAAATCAGGCAATCAAGGAGTTATCCTCATTACACCTAGATCTGATTTATACTGAGTGTATAGTCCATCTAAAAGTAGATAATTGCTGCCGCGTATTGATATCTGAAAGCGACACGAAATAAGACACAAGTTCTTCCCGTAAAGAATTTAGTAGGAATGTTTCGTATTAGTGTAGACCAAGGTGTCTTACAGACATTATTACATCTATTCAACAAGAAGACAGTACCGTTAAACACTGTATTTACTTCGTTCATAAGACTATAAGACATAAAATAAGACATAGGGTCATATAAACTTTGAATAATCTTCATAATCCCAAAATTCCCTGATCCTCTAATTCATTAGCCTCAAATATCAGTGGTCACCTAATAATTAGTAGATTACATATCCATTTGCTATTCGCTATCTACGAAAATAATTCTACGAGTAATTATCATAAGACAATCAATGAGTAATCCTTTGTCACATCGCATAAAAGCATTCGATTAATATTTCCGCAGATTTGCCGTCTTGTACATATTATATGAGCAAAATATTTAACTTTACGGCACATCCTCGGACCGGTTATTTTCCGCGCGAGGGCAGTTCTCTTAAGACCCATAAGCGATATATCGAAATTGGCCGGGAATATTACGTGGGAATAAACAAGCCACTATCCCGTTTCATTCCTTTCCCCGGGAAAGTGGGAATACGATTCAGTAGGTACATACGTATGACGGAATAAGAAAATGTTATTTTGCGCATTTCTCTCAAATTCTCGCGCTCGGTAATCTCGGGGATTGGGGGGCGCTCGCAACAATACATTCACCAAATTGTCTCCATGAAGACGCAATAATTTAAAAAGGCTGAGCCGAGCGAACTTGTGATTTCATTTCGTATCACACGCAACGGGAGGTCGTTAAACAAATTGCTTTAAATTACATTAATTACGTTTTTATGGTATAGAATTAAATATGTAGCGATACGGCTGACGTTAAGTGGAGATTGCCGATAAACATTACTTACTAATTCCAAATGGGATTTGAATTCAATCGGAGGTACGCGGCTTGTATAAATCATAAGCGATCAACAAAGTTAGGTACTATCGGGCGCAGTCGAGACTTAAATCGAAGGCTAGTGGCTAAGCGCTACGTGCTAGCTCTGTCATTCAGTACCGGCTGGCCCTGTCCATTGGATACCAAATAACATTGTTAGAAATCTTAAGGGTGGTTGGAAAACTTTCGACTCGATGTGGTGTAGCCATATCATACTGGGAAGTATGATTTAAGGTTCTAGAAGTCGTAGTAGACGTATGTCGTTGTAAAGTTTCGGAGATAAGTAAATATGTAGTATCAAGCACCGCGAAATTGTATGAACTAATTCTTGATATCAATGCCATTGTTAGAGATCTTTTGCGTAAAAAATCTTTTGCCTAAACAATTTGTGTCTATTATATTGCTTATTCGTGCATCCATAAAGTGGAATCCTTTACCAAACTCCAAGCTACAGTCGGAAAAAAATTACAACCACAAAGCAGTCGTGACAGTGATTAATGTAATACTGTTGAACTCTTTTGGCATTTAAATAAAAGTCACAAAAGTAACACGAGCTCCTTTTCCAATAAAGTAAATGTCGCAGAAAGAAATATGAAACAAATTTACAACACACGTAGCTAAAATCCATTAATTGGTTTAGTTACTAACACTCTTATCTGTAAAGCCTTAAAATATGAAGTCTAGACGTAGTCACGTATGTGCATACGTTTTACCTCGTACGCCATTAAAATAATAACAAGCAACTTCCAAACTTAGTTCTAAATAAGCTCCAGATCCTATTATCCCTAGACAATAACTTTGTACTTTACACAAAACTGTAGATAAATACTTGGCAGGTTCGGGCTAGAATCTAAATTTAATATTTTATCCAAACGAAACCACAACAAAAGATCCAAAAGAGCTGAAACAACGAAAATGGAATGGATTTATCAATTGTATTACAATACAATGCTCCGTCGTTAATCTTACACGCCATTTTTACAAGATTGCATCCCTAACAAATGAATTCAGTTTGTTTCGCCGAGAAAATGCAGCGGGTCATTTCACTAGGAGATGTCTTGTAAGATCTAAAGATCTCCTCGGAAACTCCTGTTGCGTTTGTAATACAGATAATTTTGCCTTGTAGCACCAACGTCTTACGTTTGCCCGCCGAGGTTGTACCGTTCCTGATTTCCCAGAGGTCACAGTCAAATATTTTTAAAAATCCGCGGCGGTTGTAAATATAAAAAACGGAGAAATATCGCGACGTTGAACTCTTGAATTGCCGACGCTTCTGTTTGCTGAGACACTTTGCGGAGTTTGTTTCGTCTTGGATCTCGTAAAGAAATTCTGTTAATTTTCATATTGTACCGACTTTAAGCTTAAGAAAATTCTATATTTTTCCACGTTTAGTCTTATATTTGTACATCTTAAAGTTCTGACTATGTAATTTCGGATAAATTACCGAGTCACTATACCTTTACTGCGATGCGTTGATGCATCCTGATATGAAGGGTTTATAATGGCAGAAATACTTACACAAGGCATTCTATTTCAGTACCTACTCAATGGTAGCAACTCATTTGTGGCCGACCTCAGGTAGTACTCCTAAAACTATCTGGGATTTTTACATATGTGTATAGAGAAAAGTGATAATAACAAGCATTTATTAAAGATTGACTGTATGCTTCTTGATTTTTATAAAAGAAAATCATATTTTTAAAGCGAATTTAGAATGAAATAGCAGCCACAATTTATTTCATTAAATCATTACGTTTCACGTTTATTGCCAACCGATAGCTGTAACAGAAATTAATTATATTTATCGTATCTGCATCGACACATTAATCGTAGATTGTAACAATTTGTGCATATTAATTCATTACTCATTGAACACACGCTCCACAAAGCGCTTCGGAGATCAACTCGGATGCGTGAATCGTCATTCTCCACTGTTAAGCACGTCACGGTATTATTCTCGTCAAGTAACATATTCGTTTTATTCACGCCTTTTAAATAAAAGAGCCGTTGTACGCCAGATTTCCCCGTGGGTTTGTATACACTCACAAATTAATTATTTATACACCAAAGCTCAGACACGGTGTAGACAGTTTAATAAATCTATCTAGTCAAAAATTGAACCTTGATCCCTCTGCGTAGCTTTCCATTGCGTCACATATTTCAACGTTCCGTACGAATAATATACTATCAGTCCAAAATAGTCAGAAAATAAACAATTAATATACTTAATCTATCTACATTTAACAAGTTACTAGTAACTTAACTCATTGGCTCATCGCCCAACACACCTCGAGTCTTAAATCCCCTTAGCCACCTCATACACAATCTTCGCGAAGAATACAGATAATCTTCGTTTGAAGCGGAAAAACTACTTATCTTTAAATTGCATGTTACTCTGACTTTAGGGCAGTATTTTATTTAACCGTGTAAATATTCTCGTAAAAGATGTTCATGGAATGCTCTTGATTTTCTGATAATCACCTGAAAAGGAATAAATGAAATGATGATACTAAAATATCCCCCAAAAATTATTTCTAAATAGACCATTTGCATCCGCTACAATTGTTGCTCACTTCTAGTTTAAAAATGTAAAAACATTAAGAGTATATAATCAACAATTTGGCTGACACTCTACCAAAAGTAACCATAACATGTCCAGAGTACTACAATACAACGAAAGATTTAGTCAATCTATTCTAATAAATCAATCTTTCAGTATACATAGAGCACGTGTCGGTAGGAACCTTGTAATGGAAACGGACCCTTAAAACAACACCATTGACCCACATCGGAAACAGCTTCCGATGGGGCACGGCGTCAAATTGTGCCGTTCCGTGTTCAATCGTCACTTACGGCCCATCAATGAACCGGTCTTTTTGTAGGACCGATTCCAATCCATAGCCTGATCCCGGGCATTGTAATAAATTACGGTAAAGTCATTTGATAGCAGTTTCGGATTCAGTCATTTTAACAAATAATTGTTTGTGAAACTTTGACGTTGGTGTAATTTAGTAAGATTTGTTGGTCACGATCGAATAGGAGATGAAAGACATTATAATGTGGTCTGAATTTATAAGCATAATTGTAATGCTTATAATGGAGGACTTATATTTAAAATATAACACGTCAATCTCATTCCTAATGGATGCAGACAGTCCATTAATACTGAAAGCTAAAATATATAACTGAATATTTAAAAGATTAAAGAAGATCAAAAATAAATTGATGTAATACTTGAATCAATATTTTATTTTTGTCATGACATGTTAAAATTTTATCTGCAAAAATCTCCGAACATCGATGACCAGGTAGCAAAGCAATCACTATAGTAGCCTTATACGCAATGTTCCAGATTATAAACAATATTTATTTACATTCTGGGTCTGGGTCTGATTATATGTGTACGTACATAGCATTCATGACTTCGGGCATCCTAGTATAGGGCTACGAGAGTACACGACGGAAAATAATAAATCTGTGGCATAAACTACAAGCTACGAACTTGTTTTGCTACGAATCTACGAACCTATTCAATAAATTGACTGATTTATCTTAGTTCACTACACTTATATTTTAACTTAAGTTTCTTCATAATATAATAAGCATTTAAAAATCATAATATCTAACATAATACTTTAATGACTGAACTTACTAACTTAAAAATATTATTGTACACCTGTTAAACGTATAAAAACAAGACAAAGTGTATAAATTTGTAACTCTATTTCTCCATCTTGTGCCCTACTTTATTTAGCAAAATATTTAAATTGAATAAAGCGTCAAACATTATTTTAGATATAAAATAGTAACAATTTATCTATGCATCCAAATACAAACTATACCAGCGTATCTCACTTATTACATTTAACAGATTCCGGTCGGTTTCACACGCACTGCGAATCAACCGAAAGCTGTATAAGCCAAACCGACCGCAACGCGAATATTCGCTAAAAATCACAGCGTAATGCAACATTTTGTGTAAACATCTGTCGATTCACTGTCGTATTTATAGTAATAAGTTGTGTTGATGGTTTTTATGCTTTCCATTTAATTATAAGTAATAGCCCCATAGTATTAATTATACAATGTAAGCAGCGAATGAGCAAATGGTCAAACTAATGGTAAATGGTCACTGCCGCCCATGGACATCCGTAGTCAACTTTATATAAAAAGGGTTTTGATCTGAACACAACCAATGCGTTGCTACTCCTAATGTTTTAGTGCGGTAAATATCCCCCATCACCTAATCCGGCGTCGCGTCCAACGGCGTCGAGTACCTTTTGAAGGTTTCCCCCTAGAAAACAAAAAAAGGTATCACAAGGATAATTAAGCAAGGTGGCAGATATAGGTTTAAGTATGATATGTATGGTCGAACCAAAATGGCGTGACGGTGGTACCTCTCCGATCGTACTAACTCGTTTTTTACTTCGCAAAATGACTGTGGGTTTTTAAGTTTTTTATAGTATCAGCACTAATTACATTTTGAGCCTTACTGTGAATTGTTAACCCTTTAATACTCTAATCTAACATAAAAACTCTTTGTCTAATAGATTACCCCTTAAACTGAAACCTAACTAGCATAAATATTATATGAGGCATTAAGCTTTACAAGTCTCGCTGAAGGCAGCTGCAAGCAATTTTTAGCGCATTACGGAAGTCGCCAGCTATTATGAAACTTAAGATTAACAGAGCCATTACAATTTCTGAATAAATAAACGGCTGCATTATAAATACGTTGACGTTTGAATTATGAGGTAATTTTAAAGCGCATTAAGGATTTGTAGATATTACAACTGGCCTAGAAGGTAAAATACTATTATGATTAGTTGCATAATTTTTAACTTGGTAGAACTCTTCGTTGCTAGACTTCAAACTAACGCCAACACTATACCTATTTCTACCTAATAACACCAGTAGTATGTGTGGTAAGGGAGATATATTTTTTCGAGGCAATCCATCTTAGTCCTCAAGCGTAGCAACGCATTTGTAACCTTAGGTGAGACTTTGATCTTACCTAGGGTTGATTACAGATGTCCATGGGCGGCAGTAGCACCTTACCATTAGGGGGGCTGCATGCTTTGATCCATATGAGGAATTCCAAATTATTCCTCAGGAGTCAGCAATACAACTATAGTCTAGGTCGGTTAAAACTCTTATCTTGATTTCACGTTTTTTGCTTGATTTCACATGTCCATGGGTCAAAGTGGCTGCTGATCATCCGGTGAACTTCATGCTCGTTTGCTACATTTAACGACGCACTCACCGCAGCCCTAACTAGGTTGACACGCAGGTTTCGGGTTCTATTCGTATCTGACATCTAAATGATTAACACTCTTGTACTGGATCTGGGTGTTTGTTTTGTGCTCATATGCATAGTAGCTACGACATGGGATTTCAATGTACAGTATACAGAAAGTGTATAAAAAGTATAAATATTTTAACTAATGGTCAAGTTTTGGGTATACATAAAAGTGAAGTATGTCCAGTTCCTAGCCCCGTATTGAATTTACGTGTATTCGATTTTTATTTGATATTATCCTTTGTGCCTTTAATATGTTCACCACCACAAGTTATAATTTCAGCCTTCTCGCACCAATGAAGTAGTACTCATGAGAGATGTGACATGATATCAATCAACTTGATTAGTAGATATTGTCACCGTTTATGAATATCACAGTCACGTAGGTCAAACATTCTTGCGACTCCATTAAACCGGTGACGTCATAAAGTATATGAGCAATCCATCATATGGACATTAAGAGCACTGTTTCTCAACCTATTTATTACTGGCTACATTGTACGGCTCGCTGGTTCACTATTACGACCCGTAATGAGTCAAAACAAAAATAATTGCAACCTATTTTCACTAGACCTTGAACATCTGCGAATTTAAGTATAAAATAAAGTTGTAGAGACCTTTCGAAAGCAATTCTTTGAGACGTACTTAAAAAGAGATGGTATTATTATATTTAAAAAAGAACTCGGTGCGCTTTTCCTTACCCTCTTTAAAAATCCCGGTCTTGTACAAGACAAGAAAAGTCCTTAAAATGGTTACGGTCGAAAATAGTTCCGCAGAAAACTATGCACTAGAAAAACGTTCGTACAAACGAATTTACGGCGGTCCGTGGCGCTAGATTCGAAGTTAAATTTATGATTTCGACGGTTTAGGCAAGGTTCTGATATATCATATCGTAACTAACAATCACTTATATATATTACAGTATCGATACCACTAGACAAAAGTAACGCAATAACGGTTAACGTATGATGGTAAATGACCAATAAGTGTAGCTTTAACGATATATACATATACTTATACTCACTTCGTCTACGTTCCACTCAATACTCGTTAAAGTTGGAAGGAGATGAAACGATTGAAATTAAATATATTTTCAAATCGAAAGCGTATGTCAATTGCAACTGAAACTGCCAGCTTAATATCAGTAACGAGCTAAACTTTTGATATCGATAGAACAGTTTCCAATATCGATATGAAAATTAAATATATGCTACGCACTCGTTTTCAAATAAAGCTGAAAACGGCCATGTCTAACGATTTTCGTTCCTTTCGTATTTCTTTCGGAACGCCCGCCGGCCTCACAAAAGCTATTCTTCAATATGATTTTCTCGACTTTGTAGCCGAAAGGTTCTCTAAGTATCGCCATTAAACCAGGCTGGCGCTAATTTTGAATAGGGATAAGAGGTAATTTATCACAATTATTGGGTTTGGGGCCGGCACGAGCGA
This sequence comes from Cecropterus dorantes dorantes, assembly GCA_018249915.1. Classification (NCBI taxonomy): domain Eukaryota; kingdom Metazoa; phylum Arthropoda; class Insecta; order Lepidoptera; family Hesperiidae; genus Cecropterus; species Cecropterus dorantes. The sequence goes on along the minus strand of DWLI01001755.1, from coordinate 3,055 downwards.
GGTCGCGTCATTCTCACGCCCGGGTCAAAGTGTTATGTAGTTCATCATTCAATATTAAGAATAACACACCGCTATTAAATACGAGCATGCGGAAACTAGTTCTAGAGCCCTACTATTTACGAGTTTCCGCGTGCTTCACCTTCCTTCACTCCCGTACTTAGAACTGTTTGTAATTTGATAGCAATGGGCGTTGGCAACATTATTGTTAACTTTAACAACCGTCCAATGCTATTTACTGATTTGAAACGTTTGGCAAGGCAGAGATACGTAGATCAATCATTCCAACTTAGTCTTCAGCGAACCATAGATCTAAATAGGAGCGCTATGTATAAAGCTACTTAGGATTGATCATGAATGGCAGTGATTATTTACAATAAGACAAACTGTACTTGACTATGCACATCTTGTACGTGGTGCTTGTCTTGGTACTTATCAACAAACATTCTTCACAAAATTTTACTCCGTCGAGTAAAAAGCTTTCACAAACGACCACTGCCCTATCGTAAACCGTATTATAGCTGGATGTAACACAAGAGTACACTCCCTTTACCCTTAGTTATTGCACCACGTCACGTAGGAAGGGATGCACTGGCTTTATTTCGCTCAACTCTCCCTCTGGCTGGATAATCTTTATTTTATTATCCACACATCGTCCCTCAAAACCCTTTTAATAGAATACTTAAGTTCTCGTTTCTCGATTCTTTGTAAAAAAAAAATAATAAAATAAACTTATTTTTTATTTTTTTCCTGGTCCTATCTCCTGATGGTAAATGGACTCTGACCTTGGACATCAGGGATTAATCTCAGATAGCTTCGAAGTATTGTAGGTACTTGAGGTTGGTACGTTGCTACCCATGAGAACTATGCGATAAGAATACGTCGTGTAAATCTCTCTCATAAAGAATGTTGTCCAGTATCATTTAATTCTGATGAAAATAGAATTTAACTCTGTTGCTATGAGTCAGAAATAGATTATTGTTAAAGCTTAATGCTATAGTCTCCCACTATCCCCACAAATCCCATAGCGCGCACTCAAACTCTCAACAATTCTGTACAAGCTCTAAAACGAACAGCAGAGTTATGGAAAACTTTGAATAACACTATAAGTTTCCACTCCATATTCGTCTCAGAAATTATCTCGAACATGACATAAACACGGAAAAATTTTGTTTGTGCGATAAATATTTGCCCCCGAAAGAAAGAAGCCGCTCACGAGGCTCCAGAGACTCATCCCCTTACACCCTCGCAAAACGGGTTGTCATTATGAAGATGTCTATATATAAAGCGAAGATCAGTAGGTACCTATTTCTGCCTGTCCTTCACATCTTTAGGTAAATAGTTATAAAAGATGTGTAAACAATGATGTAACTAAATAGATGTAATAAGATATATATATTTAGTTACTTATAGATGTAAAGTAGTATGTTAAATGTATAGCAAATATCCATAATATATGATACCTCTATGCCACGACGCCATAATCAACCTCAATGTAAAAATCAATACGGCCAATCAATATCAATACGTAATATTTTTAACTGTTTCTTTATATTTTATAGAGAGACAGTTAAAAGTATAGTATTATACGTGAACATTTATGTGTTTATATTTGACTAGGTGTGCTCCGCGACTTCACCTGCTAATACATAAGAAACAAACAAAGAAATAAATATACCGTGATGTTATATTGCCTATAAGCCTTCCTCTATAAATTTACTATTCAACACAAAAATATTTCTTCGAATCGAACCAGTACTTTCTGAAAGTAGCCCTTTCAACCAAACAAACTCTACTGCTTTATAATATGATTAAAAAATACACATATTGTTTCTACTTTTTCCACCAGACGACGAATTCAACACATGGCCGCTACGAATCAAATGTGAGACTGCTACGCCGATTTATGCGAGTTATTCATTAATTTAAAACTTTATTATACCTTACAATGTTTTTTCAAAAGGCGAACTTAATGCTAGAAGCATTCTCTACCAGTCCACCTTTAAGTTAAACAGAAAACATGCAAGGCGGCATTATGCAAAAAAGAAGCATATATAAATTATAATAAAATATTAAGGAAATAAATGAAACTTAAGAGAAACACTGCAATTGCAATATTTTTTTTAATTATTAATATAAATATCCGGATTTGAAACATTCGTTTCAAAAAACGTTTTTAATAACCAAGTAAAATATGTATTACATTTTCATATTATCATATGAAGAACGTAATAAATATTTATCATCTCGTTAATAGGTCTACAAAGAGAGCAAGTCGTAGGCGGTTCAGAGGCACGAAAAATGTGTTAAGAAGGTATTAAAAATAGACTCCAAAAATATAATTCGGATTACATTAATATTTACGCATAGTAAGTACCTATAAACCTATTCACTATAACCATAAGGTCATTAATTAATAAGATCCCACAAAAGTATACCTATAAAAGTATGTACTGTCGATATTTTCTAAGATCATATCTTAATCGCACAACTTGATTTCTGCGTTCAGGGTTTTTAGTCGTGAAATATTTTTATATGTTATTATAAATACACTACTACGTATCCACAAAAGGTGCCTATCAAAATGTGGCCGCAAGTAATTATTAAATTGAATCCGCCCCACGACTAAATGATTATTAGAATCACTAGGCGTCTATTCTGTTATTACGTCTACGTTTGACGGTATGTGAGAACGTGAGCGTTTCCCGAGAAAAATGGGATATACTTGTAATATTCTCGCTACAATATTCACAATATTTAGATTAATAACGGCACATGAAATATATTTAATATGATATGATATTATATTGAATAAAAAAGGGAGAGACTGCTACAAAGCAATTATAAATTCGGTTAAACTTTTAACACGTTAAAACTTAGCTGTGTGATATCTATCCTACATGTATGTCTACCTTACAATCGTATGATGCTGTGCTGTTCTATAGGCATACGACAGAAAAACTAAATGTAGGCGACATCACTTTTCATTTACTAGTAATGCTACTAGTTTTAGTCCTATTTAAAGGACTAAGCTAAATCATATTTTCTACACTCATCA
>DWLI01001754.1:0-14659 GCA_018249915.1 Cecropterus dorantes dorantes | reverse complement strand
AAATGTCCATAGGCGACGGTGACTACTTTCCATCAGGTAGCCCATCTGCCTTATCGTTAGGTTTATATAAAAAAAGTTAAAAAAAGTATCATTTTCGCGCATATCTTCGTATGTTTCTAATATATTTTATCTTTAAATTGTCAAAAAGACAAAGTATGTATGTAATAAAGTACCCATTTAATTTTTACTGTTCTTATTTTACAATGATATAATTACACCTTACAATCATGAGCGCTAGGCACAAAGCTTGTAGGATATTGCAACTACATTAAAATTAAAAAAAAGATTTTAACTTTGTCTGATTATACATTAAATCTCATTCTATCACGAATGAAAATGGTTTGGAGCACTTCCCGTTTGGCCACAAAACACTCACTTAGCGCGGTTAGCGGAAGCGTTTACCGACTTTTGACAAACGCTACAATTTGCAGCGAAGTTTCATGGCTTTATAGGATCACATACATTTGTTTTTAACGCTCAACGCTCAAAGCGATTAACGCTTCAAACGAATGTTTTATGGCCGTCAGCTTACATTATTTTAATGCAATCGGGCGCGGTTAATGCATAGTTTCAAATTTTATGCCTCCATAACGTTCAATTACTGTATACCATTTCGTGGTTTAATACGGAAGCTCCACTGTCCCATATTTCTGTTGTATAACAGAAGTAGAAAATGCTATGTGCTGGTTTTAAAAGTGTAGTACCATATTGAATTTTATGAGGTAACCAACTTAGTTCTATGGTGTCTGTCGTTGACTCGAGTAGGATTTCAGTCCTATTAGGTATTGTTTAGTACCGTGTGATGTCGGTCTTCAATAGAACTCCTCCATTTCTTCCCGTGGAGTTGTGGAAGACGACTAAGGGATAAATCCAGGAGAAGGGACGGCAGCGTCATCCTATGTAACAGTAGTACCCACTAAAGTCACCAACACCGCAGTAGGGGAGGCTTATGTCCAGCAGTTGATCTAGAAAGTCTTATGGATGGAGCTATTGCTTACAGACCTCGATAAGCCGCAGAGACTATTCACTATCAGATGAACTGCATGTTCAATTGCTACTTCAGCTTCTTAAAAGATCATATAATCGATGTTAGAGTACAATTTCAGTTTTATTTATAAAATAATCGGTTTCGTATACCGTTCTATATAAGGCACAACACTATTTCAACTCGATAATAAGCTAATGGTATTTTCAACACCCGGGAGACATATAACAGACGCAGTTTCGTTCAATTACCTACAATAACTACCCAGAACAATATGCTATGACGTCATAACGTTAGTATTGATCAGAACGACCAAATATTCTAGGATAGGTATCGTAGAAGCAATCATCTGTTATTATCATAGGTGTTAAGGGAATTTTCTGTGAATTTAGATGTCCGATTAGACGTTTTATAATCTAGAAATATTAAACAAGCATGCTGTCCATCTAATGGTAATTGCCACCCATATACATCTGTAGTCAGCAACAGACATGTTTATCATCTGACGTTGGCATCTGACGTTGGCATTTTGATAGTTGCCGTCGCTGCCCATAAGGAATAAAGTGGAATTCCTCGGATAAGTATCTTACTTGTGACGACCCGCGTGGCGGAGCGGTCGCCATACCGGTTTGACACGTAGTGGGTCCCACGTTCGATCCCCGGCCAGACAGACACCCGAATAATGAATTTAGATTTCTGTTCTGGGTCTGGATGTTTGTGTATTCGTCTTTGTGTGTCCATAGTACCAACGATACAGGAGAAAATACTAGTATGGGGCTATGAGTGTAGAAAGCGTCTTACTTGCCCTTCAAAAGAGAACACAGCAGCGCTAAACGCTGCTGTCATACATATCATGTCGAAGGACAATGGATTTTATATCCTTTAAATGATATTATAATTTTAAAATATCCCTAAGAAATAAGTCGAAATGACTTGTTAAAGTGCCCCGATCACATGAAATCAATAACTTTAACGAAAAACATGTTGTTTTTATAAATCTGTTGTTTTAACGCAAAAATATAGCGGCGGTGTTATCTTTTAAGTAACGTAGGGTTCTAGAACCCTAGGTAGGAATTGATAATGGGACGGATCTTGCTTGCTGATTGATAAATATAATAAATAATTGTCGAAACAACTCGCACCTGCACTCTCGCACTTAGTAACTAGAGCAACATAGAAATTTATGCTCTACGCCCCTCACAGTTACATAAAAATAACTGCGCAATAATAGATATCTTAAAAAATGTTCGAGTAAATAACATAATATAACAATAAAACAAGTTTTTGAAGACGTAATTTTATCTAGAATTAGCTACTGTTAAGCCAATATAATTCTAGAATCAGATGCTTTCTATTTTTACACTTTCCTCTAAGTATAAACACGATTATTCACAGTTTAAGTGAAACGTGGCGGATCCGTAACGGTTACGCAATGTAATTTATAAAAATGAAATTTCTGAACAAAGTTCTAAGGGTCGTTGTGTATAACTGATGATAATGCGTTTAAGACGAGGTTTTAAACCCATTTGAGATCTTATAATAAAGTTTACAAGTTGAAACTTTTGTCATCGTTTTAAATATCCGGGCCTGTAAGTGAGTGCATGAATGGTGCGATTTTTACAAATTCTCAAACCCTTACAAATTCTCTGAAATATTTGAATGAAAACATATGTAAATACAAAAAACGCCATTTTGCTTATTTAATTATTTTATAATTCGGATTACTTAATTGATATCATAATTTTCAATTATAATTATTATAATCACTACATTAAAAGTAAAACTGATTTTCAGATTCAAGTTTAAACAATCATAATTATTGTTAGACAATTTTAATTGAAAAATATATTTCACGCTTAAAAGTGGTTTAGCGTTTCTGGCGATGGCGTTTAATGGACGTATGCGCATTGCAGACGCCGCGTGAACGCCGCGTATACGCTACGCCAACGTATCATGTACATACAATAATGTCAAAGCGCCGCACACCGGAACACACTAAATTATCAAATAGCATAAAATACTTAGTATTATAAATAACAATTTATTAAATTTATAATAAATATACGGCTTAGGATAGAAGTTATTTTATAAACTTAAATAACAGCACAATATATACATTTTCACTTCATTACAAATTCCGTAATAGACTTTTTATAAAAAAAAATATTATTTATTTTATCGTCTAAATAAATTTTGTTAATGATGATACCAAACCCATAATAACCCAAACGCCGCGACTACGCGATGCGTCTTTCTTGCGTCAACGTCCATCAAACGCCTACATAAAAACGCTAGTGTGAAAGAGCCCTAATATCTACGCAATGACCTACCACATATTTTAATTTGATACATTGTGGCGAAAAAATTGTTTAAATTTACATTTATTGATAATAAAACTAGACATTCAGTCACGATTCTACGAAGATGTAGATTGTGATTGAGTGGTTAAATTCAATATCCATTAAAAAAGTGGGTTAACTCTTGCATAATAAACTTAGCTTTACACTCTACTTTCCAAACAAATTATTATAAGTTGCGTATCCAATCCAATTTAAACAAACCTGATTGAATATATTTAAAATTATGTCATCGTGTTGTCTGACTGAAACATTGAAGTAGCAAATAGTATCATTTTAGTAAAAAACTATGTAAAAAAATAAATAATAGTAAACAAATAACAATAATAATAATAACTACGTAGCTTTAATAATTAACCGAACTAAGTGAAATAATATTTGTAAATATGAAATATAATTTTAATGTTAGAAGGCTGTATGTACCTTACCACGCCCTACAGGAAAAGACAGCAGCACTTAAAACTGCTCAAATTAAGCTATCAGGTTTGGTTTTGGCCACAGAAATCCATCCATCCAGACTTAGTTTCGGGTTCTATCAACTTTAATGTTGTTGTGACTTAGATTTTTTTACTCGACTTATTTCACTTAAGCGAATAACCGCTTCACGTCACTCGCTCATGTTCAAACAAGCCCATTATTCTGGTCTGATTTTATTCTGTTATAACCAACTCCTTCAGAAGGCTTCCGAGGAATAAATATGCAAACTGCGGCTGCAAATGAAATAGAGTGCGAAGGAAAGTCAGTTCGTGGTGTTTCTTTATTTGCGTCCCGTCTTCATTTGCATTTGTTCAATTTCTCAGAAATTGTTCTCCGTAGAAATTCCTTTCTTCACATGAAATGAGGAATATTTGTAACTATGCATTTTCAAGGAATTCGCAATATGAATTTTCATGTCTTCTTTTAGAAAACTTTCGGCTGCATCCAATTCCTCTGTTGAGCGTGATTCTCTCGTCATGATTTTTTTTGTAATTATGAAGTGGCACCAGCATGCAGTCAACCCAATGGCAAGTGGCCACTGTTGCCTATGGATATCTGTAATCAATCTCAGATAAGATCAATCTTATCTAAGGTTAGCCCCAGATCCCTTGCAACTCCTGAGGATCAAAAGAAACACCTCGGGTAACAATGTCTCTTTTACCACAGCTTTAAGGTAAGAACATAGCTGTGCATAACACTGCTATCATTGGGCAGAAATAGATGTGGCAGTGATGCTTTCGATGTCGAACCAAAAGAGTTCTACCACCTTTGGACTGATTCAAAGCTGTTTATTATCTTCGTCAGCAAATGCCTCGGAAACACGGACAGTGCATGAAAAACCTGTCACATGTAGAACTTCCTACCGTCCCAATATTCCTTAACTTTGTAGATACATGTAGAATATAGTAAAATATTAATAAATATTATTTTTGTAGGTGGTGGTCGCCAGCACCATTCTGAACACGAGGAGGAACATGAAGAACACGGGAAGAAAGCATATGAGGTGAGTGATTTCTCTTTAACAAATATACTGATGTGGATTATATTATATTACTTATGTGTCACCATGGAAGGCCTTAAATAGAGTAAATAGCGATTTGTTTATATACTGAGTTTCGTAGTCGATAACGATTAAATATGAGTAATGACCATTTTCTAAATAATATGACTCTATATTGATTTAATTACGGTAAGACATGCTTCAGTAGTCTGTTTGTACGCATCAAAAACGTTAACGTTAAATGGCTATAGTTGCAAAATATAGGTTTTGCAACTATAGTCGTGAAAATTGTGTTCTCTATATGTGATCAATATTACTTTAGAATATTCGGCTAGTTCATCGATCGGCAAGCCGTGGCTCGCGGATTTAGTAATTAGGATAATTTAAAAGTTTTAACATTTTTTATTTCGTTAAAAAAAAATCACGTTTTTTTCCACGTTTCAATTTAATCAGAGTATGTTTTACTTTCCGTTCCAAAATATATTCCCTATTAAATCATCGACTGTAAGCCTAAGTTTGAACTATATTATTAAACTTAAAGTGAAAATCTATACTAATATTATAAAGCAGTAGAGTTTGTTTGGTTGAACGGGTTAATCTCAGGAACTACTCGTCCGAATTTAAAAATATTTTTATATTGAATAGGCTATTTATTGAGGAAGTCTATAGGCTATATAACATTAGGTACGCTGCATTTGTTTGTTTTTTTTTTATTTATTTAGTAGCGGGTGAAACCGCGTAGCACACCTAGTAGTTTATAAAAGCGTCGTTCGATGAATATCAAATTATTTACACACACAAGGATTAGATTAGATTAGAGACGAGAATGTAGGGAGTCTTTTCTCTATGGTCTTAAATTGTAAATAATTCTAGTTTGAAAACTGCTTCACATTATAATCAGGGGTAGCGCTTATACTTCCCCGATTGGCTCATGCTCGTTGTCCATAAAGTCTCCTGTTTTATTATATTTATTACTTTCTATTAAAGTTTTATTTCCTGGAACATATTGTAAAGATAATTTTTCTATTTTAGTGGGTCACACAGCCAACTACTGCATCGTTGTGGCCCAACTCTACACCAAGGGCCACTGCCACGGCATCCATTCCTTTATAGTACAAGTTAGGGATGAGGAAACACATGTTCCACTCCCAGGGATTAAAGTGGGCGAGATCGGAGCAAAGTTGGGCTTGAACGCGGTCAACAATGGTTTCTTAGGTTTTGATAACGTCAGGATACCAAGAACACATATGCTGATGAAGCATGCTCAAGTTTTGGAGGTTCGTATCTTAATACGTAATAATTGAAAGCGACGATTACATTACACTAGTATATTCCCGTGGCTCCACCCGCTTCGGTAACGAGTAATAAGTATTCTTTATGTTAATCCTGCTCATAAATCATACTATTTGTGTGTCAAATTTCAGCAAAATCCGACCAGTAGTTTTTGTGTGAACGTGTAACAAACGTACATACATGCTCACAAAATTTTGCATGTATAATGTTAGCAAAATTACGCCAATTACTCGAAAATTTAAATTATAGAACACTTTATAGTACGACTCCGGCCTAATAACAGCTGTATTAGGTGCTGCTGTGTTCTGGTCTGAAGGGTGTGGTGAGGGAGATATTCTTTTCCGAGGCATTCCATCTTAGTTCTCAGGGGTAGCAACGCATCTGTGACTAACCTAAGGAGAGACTTTGATCTTACATAGGGTTGATTACTGATGTGCATGCGCGGCAGTAGCCACTTACCGTCAGGTGGGCTGCATGCTCGTTTGCTACTTCCATACATAAACAAGATGGCAATCACATGCTTCCATTGAAGTGCAAGAACTGCTTCACGTTACAAATAAATGTGGCTTTGGTATATCCCCAGTCGAACCATATGCGTTATGCCGCATTATAAAAATGTATTTACATAAATTAATTACAAAAAGTTTGCAATCGGCTTAACATTTTTTGTTTCGCAACTCTACCAAGCGATTAACGTTAATTTAATAATCCTGATTAATTGTGTATTTTCCGATGTAGTAATAGATTATGTTTAAATCTTCTGTGAAGTTCTATGTATCTGCTACTAGCTCTACCTATATGACTTGAAATTAATCTATACTAATATTATCAAGAGGAAAGATTTGGTTGTATGTTTGTATTGAATAGGCTCCAAAACTACTGGACTAATTTCAAAAATTCTTTTACCATTAGAATCCTACATTATCCCTGATGAACATAGGCTATATTTAATACGAGAAAAAATAGGCTTTAAACGACTGCGTCAAAAAGAGGGCAGTGGTTTCGATACCGTATGTATGTTTGTATATACATACATACGTATGTCCATTTATTAGGCACGCTACAGCTACAACGGCTTGACTGGATTAATTTTAACTAATTTTGACATTAGCTACATAGTTTTTAAATATGGCTCATGGGAACCGGATAAAAGGCAGAGAAAGGATGTTTTTTTTTTTATTATCATAACAATAGTTATCCAATGAAAGCTGTCTATTTAAACATTACAAAAATAAGTATATATTTTATAATTTTATGTTACTATGTTGACGCAAACTCCTAAAAAGTGTTGAATAAATAAATTGTTATAAAACAAATTACTCGACCACAATTTTCAGTTTTAGCAGTTGGGTTTTTTGTTTTTAGAATATTACATAATTTTCTGTTACTGTAATTGATTCTTTATTTTTTCCTTTAAATATTTTTTCAATAATTTACCTTTGTTTGTCTACACTTTGGTAATTTCGAGTTTCTTGTTACCAGGATTTGTCGGCACACTAGTAATTTTGAGTTTCTTGTTACCAGGATGGTACTTACGTCAAATCCCGGCACAGTAAGCTGAACTACGGCGCCATGGTGTTCGTAAGGGTGGTGATTGTGTTCGACATGGTCAACTATCTCTCCAAAGCCGTCACTATCGCTACAAGGTTTTCGGCTGTGAGGAGACAATGTTTAATGAAGGCTGGGTAAGGTTAAAAGTTTATTAATTTCACATTAATTACCAAAATCTGTGGAACCAGAATCTGTGGAAAGGTTTATTGTAGCAGGTACTAGATATTTTGTACTCAAGCTCATTATCTTAAATACGATGTATTCTGTCGATCTGAGTGGCGCAGTGCTCGTGGCCATTTCCTAGTCACCGCTGTACATAAATTAATGTGGATTGGAAGATTAGAGATTTTATCCGAGAGCCATTAAACAGTTGAACAGAGTTTAACATAGCTATAATTACGGTCGTGGTTTCAACATAGCAACTAATTTGCAAACGGCTGGGCAATAGTTCTTTATAGCGGTCAAAGGATATACATTTCTGTTTAGGGTTTGCCGTTTTTCTCTGCCGTTTGGTATTGGTCTTGAACAGCAGCACTATATCTCTTCTTCTACTTGTCGTAAGAAGCGACTGAGTGACAAGATCAAGAAGATTGGTAGCAACATCTCTCTGTGTAACAACACCCACTGCGGTCACCGACACGCATGCCAGGAGCGGTTACTATTGGTAAAACCAGTATCACGGGAGGCCTATCCAGCAGTTAATCTTAAACTGCTGATCGATGATTGTGGAGTTGGTTAAATACACCTCTTTAATTTGGATGCTCATGACCAATGTCCAAATTTTCGTCAAATTGTTTTATCATCAATGTTATCTGCCACAGGGAACCAGAATGTCAAATACTAGACTACGTGACGCAGCAACACAAGATCTTCATAGGTATCGCAGCGTGTCACGCTCTGAGGATAACAGCAAATAAGCTATGGGACACTTTCCACGCCATCAATGAAGAGCTGGTGGCGGGAAATCTGAACAGATTGCCTGAGGTATGTTTGTCAGAACTGTAACAGGGTAATACATGTAAAAGAATTAACATGACAATTTGCATATATTGAATGGAAAATTTAACATTGTTTGTCAGCACTGCAACGGGGTAATACACGCGATAAAAGAAAATTCCATAAAAAACATACGTGAAAAAAAGCCAAGCTCATTACAGGCAGTAATGAATAATTAACTTTTTTACACATATGTTACTTAGCCCACAAAAGAATTGATATCTAAACTGGTACCAAGTTCTGTATAGGTATTACTAAGAAATTTTAAGGTACAAGAAATCATAAAGTCACTAAATAAATAAAAACACAATTTCTTGTATTGCTACGACAACCGTTTTCCACTTAATAATTAAACTCTGTTAAATTTCAACACATAATTCATTTACACAGATCATTTATTTAATTTAGAATATAATTCAAGTTCAAAGTTTCACTTGGCTAGTTTTTACGTATGTGAAACCTGTACATTTTATTGTATTTATCTAATGAACTTATTTTCCTTACTTTTTACATTAGTTACTGTATTTATTTATAAAACTGATTTTTTGGTAAAAACTAGCCAAGTACAATTTTAAACTTGACACTAAAAACAATTTTAAATAATAAAGATACAGCTTAAATAGCCTAAACACTTACAAATATATATTTTTAATATGACCCTTGTTTGGCAAATTTTTCTCAAGTGAAGCGTCGGTTTTCCCGAGAAATGCCAAAGAACAGTCGCGATATGATTATGAAAAAAAAAGTTAAATTTAATAAAATGTTATTTTATTGCAATTATATTTTGTATCTTCAAAGATATTTGAACAATACGTATTTTGCACCTAATATTTCAGATACCATTCCAGAAAGTACTTAGTATCTGGTATTCGAAATACTTAAATAGACTATTATAATACTAGATAGTTTGTATAGGGCATCTTGTTCATCACTGCAAATAAGAATTTCCGTAATCGTAGTTTTATTATATTTATATTGATACAAATGGTTAACATAAGTGACATTCATGATAACTTCCTAGGTCTTTCAAAATCACTCATAGAAATACAATTTGTTAATAAAGTATATAACTGTATTAGGTATCATGGCTCTACGAGACGGTCTTGATCCGCGTGACTTAACCTCGGCCTTTTTTGTCTCGGGATTTAAATAGCATCAATATAATAACAGTTAATATTTATTATTCTTTACATTTTAAGTACCTTAGTAGCAAACGCGCTCTAACCAAAAATCTAAATGTATTGACTTAAGTTCGTCAGTATGTTTATGTAATTGAAGAAATAAAAAAACTTGAGGTCTCAAAATTTTAAATGCAATTTTAAGTCAACCTGTGACGTTATAGAGGAGGGAAAAGTTTTATTCTTATATCAAATATTAAAATCCCAAAACGTATTCCATATACTTAATCATCGTTAACCCATTATTGTCCTACTGCTGGGTACGGATCTCCTTTCAGACTGAGAGGGTTTTTAGAGCATAGTCCACCGCACAGGCCAAATGCGACTTGGTAGGTTTCATACGAATTTCGAGAACTTTTTCTATTGAACTCTTAGGCGTGTAGGTATCTTTCACCATAACGCAGTGATAAGTCATATCTAAAAAGCACATAATTAAAAAAATAGAGTTAGCCTACTATTCGACTCTACACTTCCTGATCAAGATGGTGAGTTCAACCATTACGCTGTTACTGCTTGTCACCATAATTAGGCTATTACTGCTTAGATCTTATGTCGGACTTAATATTAGAGGAAATTTTTGGATAATTGTCTTGGGTTGGTACTTGCAGCTGCACGCTCTAGCTTGCTGCCTGAAGGCCGTGAGCACCGCGGACACGGCGGCGTATGTAGAGCGCTGCCGGCTGGCGTGCGGCGGCCACGGCTACATGCTGGCCTCCAACCTGCCGCTCACGTACGGGCTGGTCACCGCCGCCTGCACGTACGAGGGCGAGAATACAGTGTTGCTGCTGCAGACCGCCAGGTTCGATACTTTCAAAGTTCAAATGAATTACATCCAAATCTCATTTCTTCAAAATTGACTCATAAACAACTGGTTAATAAGACCCTGCGTTCAGGTCATGTTCACTTACTCGAGTAATAATTCCAAATTATATTTTCTGGCAGAAAATAACGTTAAAAATCTACTACTGCGAATCGTGTATTCACTAAGAATAAAGGTGTATTCGGAGAACAGATGACTGTAATGTGATTATTTTGATTTTAATTCACATTACACGATGAGTGTTATACTAAAAAGTTGTAGATGTGTCACTTGAGACATCGTATATTTTGTATCTTATAACAGATTGGCTGAATATACTAACTTCGATTAACTGCATTCAGTGTGCTATATCAATTCCATAAATGTCGTAAATACCACATAAAGTACTGTTTCTTAGCTATTTATTTATTTCTAAAACGAAAACTTACAGCTAACGTATAGTGTACAAACATATACAAGTAGAAAAAAAGGATACACTAAACCGTTTTTTTTAATTTGAAACAGATTTTTAGTGAAGACGTGGCAGCAAATGGACACAGCAAGCTTGACGCCTACAGTGATATACTTCAAGGAAGCCAGCAGTAAAGGCTTCTACGACAAGTGGCAGAGCTCTGTCGAAGGCATCATTCGTGGCTTCCAAGTTGTTGCTATGAGGTAATTGTAAACTAGTTTTGATGGAAGTACCTAATGTAAAAGTGAGCGTTGTATGAAATATTCATGAAGAATGAATATTTATTAAGATGTGCCCCGCCGTTTCACATGCATTTAAAAAAATGTAATATGACTTTAAAGTGTAATAAATTTTGTATTAAATCAATACTAAAAGATAAATCAAAATATGGAGTATAGGTACTTAAACAGGAACGAGTATTTATATTCTATCTAATCAACAATCTTAAAAATAAATTTATGGCTTTCGTTGAATCCAATTTGAAACAAGCTGACGGACAGGATAAGTTGTATAAATTATTTTCATTGAAGACAAAAATATTTGCTATCATTTCATAAAAGAATTATTTCGAAAAATGATAAAGTTAATAATCATTTATTTTCATAAAGATTAATGAATATTAACTTTATTATTTTTCGAAAATTTCTAGGTACTCGTATTTTATATTTATCAGGTCACCAGTCTGACCTGATCAGTATAAACCTAAATGATGATATTATTTTGTATATGTATGTATGTGTTCATAACGTCCATAACACTGGGTATTCCAGTGTGAGGCTATGAGTAGGGAAAGTATCATGAAAGAGTATATGGCTACTTATTGCGTCTCCATTATGCTAAATAATAATAGAGCTTACCCTTCTGTCAAATGTAATGACTGTGTGATTATAAAACCATAATAAATTGCAGTTTATTATTACGTGAATCGGCTTTCAAGATGGCATCCGAGTGCTCAATATGGCGATTGTCATTTGCATTAGAATTAAACAAAATACTCGACAATCGGAATTTTTGCGGATATATGTTGTCGATTCGAAATTAATATTTTTTTATGTATTGTTATTTAGGTAAGGTTTCAATCGACTCTACTTTAACCCTCGACGGAATTATTTATACAGATATGCATATATACATCATATTCATTAAATATGCAAAGTACTTGTAATTAATCTGACTGTTTAAGTAAAAGATGCGTCATTAAAGTACCTTTCTTTTAGTATAATTGTTCTAAGTTATAATGTTATAGTAAGTGGTCATTTTTACCCATGGACGTCTGTAATCAACCCAAAAGAAGTTTGAGTCCTACCCGACGTTGGCCACAAATGCGTTTCTGGCCCCGAGGATTAAGTTACACCGCCTCGACCAAGTACCTATATATCACTCTTATCGCTGCTGTTATAAGACAAAATAGGTGGACGGGGCCTCCGAAATCGGACTACAAAGGGTTCTATTACTTTTTTTTAGTCTTTTGTCTAGATTTTCCCTGACATTCTTATATACATACTCGTACAACTCATGATGTATTACAAACGTGCTGTGTATAATAATACATTTTTTATGATTACACAACAGGAAAGTTGAGACATGCGTCGAAAATATGAAGAACAGGATAGCATCGGGAATGTCCTTCGAAGATGCCTGGAATCAAACTTCAGTGCAATTAGTTTCAGCTGCAGATGTAAGTTATATTTATGAGGTTTATGATAGTGTCTTGGATAAATACAAAATGTTTATTAATAAAATATACAACTTTCGTGTGTGTTGTGTTTGCAAAGCTCGATGGATTGATTTGAAATCTTTACAAACGTTGCAATCTATACTTAATATGATAAAGAAGTGGAGTTTGTTTGGTTGAACCAGCATCTCAGGAACTACTGGTTCCAATTTAAAAATATCTTTGTCTCGGAGTGGACTTCCCTTATTGAGGAAGAGTATAGGCTATATATAACATCACGCTATGCATGTTTTTTTTCTTATTTAATAGCGGGTGAAATCGCGGAGCACACCTAGTCCTATTATAAGAGTGTTCGTAAAAATTTTGTATTCTGAAAATAATATTCGAAAGGGTACTTGTTTACTTAAGTATTTTTCTAAAATGAAAAGGACACGTTTTCAATATTTTTCTTTATCTATACTAATATGATAAAAAGTAGAGTTTGTTTGGTTGAACGGGCTAATCTCAGGAACTACTGGTTCCAGTTGAAAAATTGTTTTTGTGTTGAATAGTAAATTTTTCGAGGAAGGCTATAGACTATATAATGCTGTTTGTCTTTTCTGTAGTAACGGGTGAAACCGCGAGGCACAGCTAGTTAAGTATAAATGAAATATACTCGTATCTTAGAAAAATCTTGTGTTAGGCTCATTGCAGGGTGATTATCCTGTCTACGTTCCATGAAGAGGTTGTTGAACTAGCTAAGACGACGTCCCCTGAACTAAAGACAGTTCTGTACCAGCTTGTGGACTTGTATTCCCTCTACTGGGCGTTGGAGAAACTGAGTGATTTACTTCTGGTTAGTACAATCTATTTATTAAACTATTACTAACTATCTATTAATAACACTAAGTTAAGATTTTGATATTTTAGGAGCTAAAAAGTGCCATATGGCGTTGGTCTTGAATAGTATTAATCCCGCTCTTCCAGTGCGTGTCTTAGTAGCGACTAAGGGAAAATACCCATGACGTGGGCAACAGCGTCTTCCTATGTTACATCAACACCTACATGGAATGATATGATATGGTGGGAACGCATACCAGGCGTGGAGCCTATTGACAATAATTCAATTATAGGCGGCCTGTGTTCAGCGATAGATCTCAAAGAGCTGATGGATAGATGGATGACAGGGGTGTGCAAATATTCATATTCGTTTCGAAACTCCAATTTCAACTTTCAAAAAAATTCTAATAAATCGAATAACATTTTTTGTTACTATTAGTAGTGCATTATTTTATTATTCGCAATTTTTTAAATGTTGTCTCTCAAAAAATGAATCAATGGTATTTCACTGATTCAACCAGTGAATATACTCATGCGCATGCGCGGGAACAAGGATTCCGCCGATTGACCAGTGAAGTTTAAATTGCAAATAATAGAAAATCGGCGAATCGTACCAAATAATTGAAATTTTCCGAATTATTCGAAATTCTTCAATAATTCCAAAGTTTATTATTCGATTCGAGTTTCGAATCGACTATTAATATTCGATTTGATTCGATTCGAACGATATTCGCACACGCCTAATGTATCATCAAGAAATATTTTAAAATTACTTCAAAATTATAAGGAAACATAATCATATTTTTTAAGTTTTATTTTTTAAATTGATTTTCAGTACACGCCAATATCTCAACAAGATGTCAGTGTTCTGCAAGCAATGTATGAAGATGTTTTAAGTAAACTCCGCCCAAACGCAGTTGGCTTAGTAGATGCGTTTGATATCAGAGATGAGGTATGTATTATGATTGTAACTTGGCAGTCGTCAAATTATTATGGACAAACTGGCTCCGGGCCCTTCCCAAAATTAAAAAGAAGT
Organism: Cecropterus dorantes dorantes; assembly: GCA_018249915.1. Lineage (NCBI taxonomy): Eukaryota > Metazoa > Arthropoda > Insecta > Lepidoptera > Hesperiidae > Cecropterus > Cecropterus dorantes. Next base: position 21 of record DWLI01001754.1, on the reverse strand, counting down.
AAGAATTGGTAGACTCACTAA
>DWLI01001753.1:0-14659 GCA_018249915.1 Cecropterus dorantes dorantes | reverse complement strand
GGCGGGCTGGGGGGGGCGGCGCGGCCGCGCGCGCCCGCCGCGACGGGGCGCGTCGCCGCCGCTCCCGCACGCACACCTCTCGCCGGCTGATTCAGGTATACCTCTTTAAGATTTAAGTAGCAAACATGAAATCCATCTGATGGTATGTGGATCTCTTCTAAACGTGGAGATCAATAATCAACCTCAAATAAGATTGGTTTCACCTGAGCTTGGCCATAGGAACATTGCTACCTGATACTTACTAGTAAATTACTACCAGGTAGCAATACACCTATGGCTTGAGAACTCAGTTGGAACGCCTCGGATAAGTATACTTCAAATTCACTAAATTGATATGACTATGGTGCCTTCACTTACACAGTCACAGACAGTTTTCTCAGTTATAATTGTTATTTATATGAGTTTATTGTGTGCAGCTGATTTGACATTACTTTTATCTCCAAAATAATTTGACTCTTACGTAAAATACGTAAAATCATAATGTAATAAATGTATATTCTATTTAATTTAATTCATGATTACACTGGACGTTTTTCCGTTCCCAGACGAATACACGTTGTCACGAGCGATGACGCTGATGGTTCGCCGAACTGAATCGGACTCAGATTCGAGTGGGTCGCCGTGCGCCGAATGCAACTCCAGCGTATCATACCGGATGCCGATAGCTCCTGCTAAAGGTAATAATAAAAATGATAAGAATAGATTGCGTCTTTACTGGTGATTCTGGTTTGTGCGTAAATTACCAAGAATTTCTATATTTAAAAATTTCGGAATTAAACAATGTCTTGCTAATTTATTTAATTAACCACGTAGTCCCAAAATTTGTAATTACGTTCAAAATTTTTATCTTCTGTCCAAAATCTCAAAAGTGCCTTCCAGTCCCACTTCTTAATTTATGTACGTTTATGTATGTTCCCCATATGTTTCTAGACCTTGAAAGTCTTAAAAGATTTTAATATTTCTCTGTTATATCGACTTCTACGCTATCAATTGTCAAATATTAGTATCAAGACGATAACGAAGACCGTGATGGTTGTCAGACGAGGTGTTCCGCGCGGTGACGGACTCGAGCGCGGAGTCGGCGGGCGACGCGCGCTCGCTGTCGGCGCGCGCCGAGCGGCCGCACGACAAGCGGCGCCGCGCGCGCCGGCACGCGCCGCCCGGCGCTCGGTGAGAACACGCATTTCATCTCATTTCTTTTTTTTTCTAAGATTTCTGTAGCAAACTAGCGTGCATTCCACCTGATGATAAGTGGTCCTTCCGAACCATGGACACCTACGATTACATATAGAAAAGAAGTCCTATCTAAAATCAATCACAGATGCATATCTTCTCCCTAGGTTTAAGATAGCTCATATAAAAGTAGGCCGGCAACTACATATTTTACAACTACATACATTTTCACCGAAACGCAAGAATTGCTCCATGCTAGAACTAGGTGTGTCGTTATCTCTCTGGTCGAACCATATCCGTTCCGCCACCTTGTACCACCACCGTATAATATTGGCATGTCATAATTTCTTATGGAGGTGTGAGAACGCTTCGTGGTTTTCCGGGGGCTCCACTACACTTATTTATACTCTATAAAGGCAGCGTTAAGTGCTGCTGTACTCAAGTTTTAAGGGTTTAGTAAGAGATATACTTAGTCTTATACTAATCGTTCTAGCTTATTCCTCGGAGTAAATAACTAGCTAAGTATTTTGCCACTCACGACACAACAACGAACTTTCAGTTATAGGTGACCACTCAATCTTTTTTGGCAATAATATAAGTCTATGTTCGCGACCATACACTATCGAGTAGACTATGAACAATTAAATAAATTGTATACAATAAAACCTTTTGTGAAAGTTATTGTTGAGTGACATGTCTATTTTTACATACTAAAGACATCTAGGGAATACTAAAGGAACTTTTGTAATTTATAGCTACGTCCGTATCTACAGTTAAGCTTTTTATATATAACACTAGATGGCACTGAAACCAGTACAGTGTTTTGATAAGCCTTTTCTTGTTCATACTAGATGTCGTTGAAACCTATTAATTCTTTCAGATATCAACAACGCCAGGAACAAGAGAGAAGAGATTTTACAATACACGTATAAATACGAAGACAATAAAGACTGCTGCAAGCAAAATAGAATAATGTTATAAAATTGTTACCTAGATAATTATTGAACTATTATTTAAGTTTTGTTTTATAGGCGATCTTTTGTGAATAACTATTTCTATGCGTTTTGTACGTGATTTAAAATTGAGGCCTATTCGGACAATCTATACGTGGGTAACGACCACATCGATGAAAAATATAACAAAATTATAATTATAGTAATGTAATAAAAATATTTTTTTGATACTCGTAGGAATAAGGGTGTAAAAATATTTATAGAACTAATTTATTACTGAAGTGAAACTATTTGGCAGATAATTTACTGTTGTGAATCTGCCTAAAATATTTTAATTGTATGTACCTTTTAAGATTATTAAATAAATAGGTTCTATGAAAAAAATATAGTCTAGGTATAATTCGGATAGACGAGACCATGGCAGATTTAAAATATGCCAATCAACCATATTAAAGCAAAAATATGTAATAAGGGCTAAGGATAATATTAATTACATAAAGCTGTACAGCGGACATTATAAAGATTTTCAAACAAAGACTTTATTATTGTGTCACATTGGCATCATGTCGGATTGGTTGACGTTTGACACGTTTATGACGTTTGATGTTTATTTCAGAAGTCAGAATAATTTTTATTACCGCCAAACTAACGATCGCTTTCCTGCGGCTCCGCCTGCTTGGTTCATCTACCACAGTAAAACGTACCCTGTTAGTATCTGTTAATCGCCATAAAATATCTGTGCGACAAACATCAAAATACAGTCAGTAGTTTTTTTGCGTGAAAGAGATATAAACACATTCTCAAAAACTTTTGCATCTACAATAAATTAGTAAGATAGGTAACCGCTCGTGAATGACATTTCCTCCACCTGACCGATTTATCGCTATATAGTTACATATCTTTGTAACCAGAACTGTCATAGGTTAACACCATCCTAAAAACTTCATAAGTTTTAGTTACATTAGAGCCTATTTACAGTAATAATGTCAGTAATTTGTGCCAAAATACTTATAGAAAATAGGACTTCTCTTAATTCCTGTCGTGTTAGACTTAACAACACATTGGATCGTAGTAAAACTAATAGAACATACCTAATTGTAGCATAATTATACTTATCAGTACCAAATCATATCTGACGAACAGTGTAAAAAAAAGTATTATTATGGTAAAATGGGGGTATCATCGACAATATTTAGGAGATAAAAAAAATTAAACATGATAATATTCCTCAGTATGGCAGATCCTGAAATGAAATGCTGCAGAAAAAATATGGAGTAATGTACGTATAACTTGAGGTTAATTTTCATCCGGAATGATCATAGATGTCGCTACTGTTTCTGGTTTGTATTATGAAATGAAATGTCTTTACTTTGTATAGGCCTATATGCACTTACAATTTGTCATTTACAATATTTTGTTCTTACATTACCACCGGATCGGAAGATAACCTCAGCTGAGATGATATATTAGCATCACTAAGTGCAGTTTTAAGTGTGGTACAACTGTTTGACAATCGTCAAAGGTACCTATGACACTATCATACCTATTTTGACCTTTAAGGGCATTGTACATAAGTATGTACAATGCCATAGGTTTGATGCAGTTCAAATATATGCCAACACGTCTTTATAAGAAAACATATTGAATATATTAATTCTAATGCCGACAAGTATAAGGATTATCGATGATAACCTCATTATAAATATAAGATATAGAATTTAATACATAAGTACAGGTATTGTTAAATTTTGCTCAGTAAGTATAAATTACTTTTATTTCTTATAATAGCTTTATTATTTATTTAATGCTGTTGCTTAGCACAAAAATAGGTTTATATTAATTAGTACTTTTTAAATTTATATTACCTCCAGATTGTTAATTTTATCGTTTTATTGAAACTCATAGGTTAAATTATATAAAAATACATAACGCTTGTCAGCTATTTATACTTATACACGTATGAACATGATTTTAGATGAACTTACCTATCTTTTTGGCTACTTGTTGGTCTATTTGTATACTTTTTACACGCAAATGCTTATTATGTAAGTGTACACATCATGATAGGAGCACAGTTGCATTCGTAATGAATTTATTCGTTAAAAATATAAAGACCTTATTTGGTATAAGAATATAGCTTCATTAAAATTACTAGATTTATTATAATCTCCATATTAACATATTCAATATATTCTAACTTTTTATTTGTGAAACATGTGTATAGACTATTTAAATGAATGTTTTGATTACCTATTATTGTAAGATCAGTTAACCTGGTGTCAACTCTCTACACGTTACTTTCTAAATGATTTTGTATGCTGCTTCTTACGTTGGTAAACGAATATAGGTAATATATAAATTAACGCGAGATCTTTCCAAACATTTTTCTTAATTTTTAATATATAGCCTACTAATAATTTACAAGGTGTTGATCTGAACTTCATAATTAAGCCTATTTTAGTTTCTTACTGATAGTTACTATAATAATATTGTGTGTACACTTTCATAATAGACGCCTAATCGCTGAACTTTCCTGCAATAACCAACACTGCCCTTGTGCTCCTGTAAATATACAATACTTGTAAGTAAGGTGATTATATAATTACAAGTTGATCTGCCTTTTATTTTACAACCTAGTTAAATAAACTAACCATTAAATAAAACCATATACATTTTACAAACACATATTTATACCACATACTTGATAAACAACTATTAAAAAAATTGTAAAATTGAAATTACTTCGGTCATTTATTTCCATTAAACATAAATAAACTAACCGGTAAATAAAAAGAAAAACCTAAACAGCTTCATTTATTTATATCACATACTCGATGAAAAAGTATAAATAAGACTTATACTTGAGATTACTTCATAGATCATTTATTTCCATTTCCCGTATTGTAAAGAATGGATTGGCTATATCAGACAAGATTTGTCACGAAAAGACATTCCCATACCTCATTTGAATCAATCAACATAAATGTTCTTTGCCAACTACTAAGTGTGCCAAAGAATAATCACACAGAAGAAGGGGGGATGTACTCAATATAAGTTTTATGTTCTACATATGCACACATTAACACTGTCTAGAGATATTTTATGAAATTATAGCATAACTTAAAAAACGCTTTATTTAATAATATAACAATAAAACGCTTTAGCAAATATTATGTGAAATTTTTGCTAAGACGTTTTTTTTCTGAATTCCAAATTTTAAAAAGTTATGGAATCAGTATTATGGAATTAACTTTACTACGATAAATATAATAACAAGTCTTAAAATTCTGTACGTATCTAAAGACCAAATTGTTTATCGGATATTTTTTATTTATTTACAAATTAGTGAATGATTGTAGTGCTGATGGCTTAGACTGCCACGAAACAAGAATATTTAAACAGAGAAAAGATGTTATGAAAAACAGGGATATGGGAAGCTGGTACGATGCAGTGTCATGTTCCTGAACGCATTAGGGATAGTCAATATGACATTTCGAGATTAAGACTTTGCCACCGAGGAATTAGCGAGCCTGTTGAACAACAAAAGAAGAACGGTGAAAAAGCATCTTAACGTTATGAAAAGAGTATTGGTTCCAAGTTGTAGCCTGAATCCACCAGATCCGAGGGAGAGATTAAACACGCATTTACACAAATACACAAAATTCAATATTCATTAGCCCCTTATAAAGTCAAAACATTTTCTATCTATGTTTTTCATCTTATTACAACAACTTTGTAAAAGATATACAGAATAATAATTATAATAAAATAACAAAGATCCTACTTCTGATTGTTAATTATTCTTTGAATGCGTCCCACATTATTATTTTTCTTGGCTTCAATGGCGTCACTTCGATCCTTTCAATCTGCACTTTGGCGACGCGCCAGTAACGAGCTATTAATTTTCTTAAGACGTTCACTACATTTGGAGACAATGAGAAGACAATGAGGCCGGGAGCTACATTAGACAATAGAGAATTCACTCAACTGGAATACCTGGAGTAATAGTAAGTATTGCATTATATTGAATAGAAATATACGGAGTAGCAAAATTAATATTTTATTTTTATAAATTAGTATTTTTTGGAAATATTTGTAAAACGGAAAGTTAAAAAGTTTGACTGCAGTTGTACTGCCACTAGAATTATTTTTTCATAAATGTGATGATACTTCTAACTTGAAGACAGTACAGTTTGACTGTTATGAGTCGTATTATCTTTACTCCCCGTATTTGTAATCGATTTTAGTTTTGAAGTCTTGTCGATACAGAATGGTCATAAGCATTGATTATTTAGGCTGATGTTTGAGTATTTCTGATTACAAAGCAACTTAAAAATGTTACTTTTACTACAATTTGACAATAAGGCACATTGACCAGCCGATATATATTTCGGTGTAAATAGGAACCTTGGGTTCCCTTGACTTTTGGAATGAAAAAGCAACTCATTTCATAATAAGAGAGTAATGTAATAAATTTTCTCATTTCAAAGAATACTGTAAACAAATGAAAAGAAGCCGACTCAAATTGTCTTATTCCAAGTTCGAGGAACAACAAGTGCCAATTAGTTTTGATATAACGAGTCGGAAATCACATTTTACGAGTGTTAAAGAGTGGAAACCCGTTTTTAAGGGGTGTTAAAACGCAGTTGTACGTGTGGAAGCTTACAAAGCGGGTTGCAACCCTTTACGACTAATACTTCACTTACTTCAAGTTATACGAGTAGGATGGTGTGTGGGGTTCTTTAAGTGCTATTTGTAGCCAGTAAAATCTTTTGTTTTAAAATTGTATTGTATTTTTAAAAAATAGTCACTGCGCAAGTCTGCCACGTTAAGTGGCATGGATTAAATTTATGACCTAGGAAAAATTATTATCAATTTTTTATTGACAAGAGGGAATCTCTCAAAATTAACCCGCTTTGCTAAGTGTCCCATCGTCTGGCGAAAGACGCGGAATTTATTGAACAATTTAGCATTGATATCCGCAAGACAGTCTAGGGGCACAAATCGCACCGGGTCTGTCACCATTTTCTGAGACATTTGACGGTTATACGCTAGTTATAATCATACGCTGCGCGGCATTTAGTTTTCTTGCATGACGCCTTATACCGGCGCACCATAGAGCGCAACTAAGTGTAAATGCCCGCGTAGAGACGGCGGACTTCTTCGATTAGTCTCCCGAGATTTGGCAGCAGCATTGCACTAGCGGGTGCAGAGAGACCGAACAGAAGTAATAATGAAATAAAATGTCTTATATAGGCCTACGGGCGCACTTACAAATTGTCATTTACAATATTTTTCGTATACTACTATCGGCTCGGAAGATGACCTCAACTGAGAAGGTCCGGCAAGAAACTCAGCGGGTTTGTTGTTATTTCTTGATAATATTTTGTTTTTTTTTTTAGTAGAGAGTAACGAGAGAAGTAGGTGACGAAGTCAATATATTCTGGGTACATACAAGTATATGACTTTGTGTGTCACACACAGAATTTAAAACATAAGAAATGTTACTGCGAATATAAAAAATCAATTGTAACACATTCCATGTCTTCAAGTGTAGACTAAGAAGCACGTATCGTTCTCGGTTAGTAATAGATTTGGGTTCGTTTTCCTGCGGAAATAAATGTTTGTGTAGCACTGAAATGTGTTTCAGGGCGTGTCTACGTAATTTGTGTTTGCGTGCGGAATAGTAGTAGAGGATATCCTATGTCGGGTACGATGATATTAATAAAAAACAATACATTTACCTGCCAATGAATGTTGTTTTTTTAAATCTTCTATTAATAACTTAAACAGTGCTCCAAAATTGTTAATAAGTAATACTAAAATTACACATAAAGCATTATTACCCCAGTCTTATCTGGGGTTGGCCACAGGTGCGTTCATACACTTGAGGACTAAGTTGGAACTACTACAATAAGTATGTCTTCCTAAGAATATAGCACCGTTTGACACTGCTAGTTTTACGCAGAAATAGGTGAGGCGGTGGTGCTACCAGAGACGAACCACAAAAGTTTCTTCCTGACTCCAGAATTTCGCTGTGACCATGATCCATGTAACTAGTTCGAAATATCGGCATACATAAATTCAAAAATGGTGACTATCGGTAACATATTAAAATATATCCATTCCACGATATATTAGTGTTAAATCATATATACACAACAAACGGAATTTAAATCAACCAATAGATACTTAGTAATATTAAATTAATATAGTTTCAATTTTAATGTTTGATTGGTGCCTCGAACCATCCATTCCTTATTGTTGCTGCCTTTTTCACATTTGTAGTCCCAACTATTTGTAAACAATGTATAGTGATACCCACAAATGTACTTATCAGATATATCATTTTAATACCACAAGATCCAGGTCACTCCAGAGTGTCGACACATACACGTCGTAAACAAGCGGGTGGAATGAGGTCCGATTGGCGAGCTTGTAAAATTTTATACCCTATCTCGTGCCTTCCGAGGCAATTTCATTATGCTGCCCCTACCGTAAGGATGCAGTTTCGCTCTGCAATTTGATTTGAATTATGTCATCTAAATTTACAAACTATGTGTATTTTAAACGTTATGTTTATATTATACAACAGTATAATTATTTATACTAATATTATAAAGCATTAGAGTTTCTTTGGTTGAACGAGCTAATCTCAAGAACTACTGGTTCGAAATAAGAAATTATATTTGTATTGAATAGTCCATGTATTGAGGAAGGCTATATGCTATATAACACCATTCTATGTTTGTTTGTTTTTTTTTTATTTTACAGCGGCTGAAACCGCGTAGCATACCTAGTATAATATAGTAAAGAATATTGTATATAGGTTCATTTGAACATCTCGTTTCAAGTATACCTCTAACCCTCACTCATATCTCTAAGGTTTTACGTAACTCACGTCACTTTAATCGTTCCTATATCCTATAAATTCCGTTTTCAACTGCATTCTTCGGATTAGTACACCCAATGACCTCATTGCCGAGTCCTGTTCGTTAGTTAAAGAGTTTCTTTTACTTTATTAAAACCAATACTCTAAAACGCCTGAACGACTGACTTGATATGACTTTAATTTGTATATTTTGCCATGATAACATTCATCATTTAAATGTATTTTTATGCACTTATTACTCGTAGTAAGGGCAATTGGTACTAGAGAAGCATCTCGTAGCGAGGGCTAGTTAGAGTAAGTTACAAAGGGTTCGATCTAGGATCCAGGTCGAAGGTCGAGATAAGAACTGACACGTAGGGCTAATAACTTACAAAGCCTATTAATGTCGTTGTCACAATTTAAATATTATTTTTTATTTAAATTATTACAATATCAAAAAAAATTTTTTAGACTCACACCTATATGGTATAATTTGTGTGGTATGTTTCGTAGAAATACACAAGGACAAGTGTATAAACATTTAAACTTAGAATCAATCATTTTTTTTTAAATATTAGTCCTACTGATGATCGAACCCACAATCTTCTGTGTTGCGCACCCGTGCAAATATCCTTATTATATGGATCGTCATTATTCATAATGATTACCAGTATTCATGATAGGCTATCCACCTTTATAATATTTCAGTATATAATATTATGATTTCCCAGTAAAGCTAATAAGTTCTAAAAAACAAATCATACGATATTATTTTGAGAAAGTCTGTAGTTTTGAAACAATCTAAATTTGAAGTCAACTTCATCGTAGGGTGGTTAGTTTCATCAAATTTCTCTCAATCGTATCCAAAAACATGATAGATATCATAATCATATTACACTACTAGGTTATTCCCGCGACTCCATCCGCTTTGGTTACGTTTACCACTGTAATGGGTATCCCATATGTTAATCCAGGTCAAAAACTATCCGAGTGCGAAATTTCAGCAAAATCCGCTTAGTAGTTTTTCTGTGAAAGAGTAACACACATACGTCCTCAACTTTAAAAATTGTAACATATTGAAGCATTGAAGTCCGATGCTGAATATTAGCACTATAGAACTTAATCCACAAATTGTGTACAAAATACATTTCAATTTCGATAAAAGATTTTTTTGTCAAATTTGATTACGAAATCCGATACAAAAATTGCCAGGTCAACGAACATTCAGAATTTTGGATTTTGGAGCAAAATAACGGAATTTTGTGAATATTCGACAATTTCTAGTCCAGTAAACAAATCCGTGCATGTTGTAATAAAATCCCAGTAACGAAGCCATGTTTGTGCACCGGATATTTCAAAATTTATATCCTACGCAATGTAGGTACCGGTTTTAAAAAATGACATATTCGAAAATATCGTACCTTCGATTTTCCGTGCACTATTTCGGTTCGATTTGCATTGCAAAGGCAACTTTAAAAAATATTCTTAAAATAACGATAAATTATTCATTCTACATTTTTTTACTATCTTCCGCCTCCAACTGCGTTCCTGTCAACACATTCCGTACAGTAGATGGTCGTCATATGGAAAGTTTAAATAAAATGAGTGGACTATATAAAAATCTTATCTATGAGAAGTCGTTTCCATATCCCAATCTTTGTGGTGATCAGTCATACGGTGTTGGACTTTACCGGTCTCATAAATGTAGTGTCCGGCTTGGGTCAGCTTCGGTCAAAATAACCTTCGGCAAAACCTTTGTCTTCAGTAAAATTGGGCCGAAGTGTTGGTAGCAGTAGCACGTTTCTAGTAAGCGCCAAAAATTAACGAGTTGTAACTGAAAACATAACACCGCGATGGTTAAACGCGGGGGTAAACGCATATTCAGTTGTGGTTGCGTCACCAGCCGTGTATTAAATTCAAATAAATTGAAAATGGTAACATTTTTACAAGTTGCAAAGTAATTGCAAAATCAGCTCTAGAAATTGTTTATATGAAATAAATGTTAATATACAAGAGTTTTTAAATAGTTATATTATTTAAGTTTAGATCAATTTTTTATTCCTCGTGTTTCGGCCAAAAATAGACCTTGGTTTGAACACTACATAAATGAAAGATGAAGTCGCTCAGAATTGTATAACGTGATGTCATTCGTTTGTGAACAGTTACACTCATTACTGTCTTATGAAGTAATGTATTGTAGTTGTGTTGTTGACTCAATCGATGTGGTGGGACAAAAATGGGGCACTACATTTGTGCCTCCAAGTATTGCAACTCAATGGTCAACGCCAAGAGTCCTGTTCAGATTGAAGTTGGTTTCAGGTATCCGGTTATTAGAAGTCACTGCGTATGAACGTTGGCTACAATTATTCGTACCCAAAACTGATAATATCTGGGTGTTTTCTGGCCAGGAATCGAACGACTCACCAACAAAATGGATATTAAAGCAAAACGTACGGAGACCGTCCGTTTTAAAATCTACAGTTCCATTTACTTCGTGCAGTTTACCTTCATTTTTTGAGAGCTATTATTTTTCCCCGTTTTAGGGTGCCGTACAGAAAGAACCATATTACCAAGTGTATTCTGTTTGAAAGTGTTGTTATGTGTAACCCGAGCGCTTTTTTTAACAATCTGTATTTGGCTTAAGGTGCTGTCAGCGGTCACCTATACAACTTTCTACGTGTAACAAAACTTAATCGTGGACCCAAGCTTGCCGTTAGTTTATGTGGATATAATTACTTGTAAATTCTGGGAGTTTGTATAATGCGAATATTTGACTTAAAACAAATAAAAAGCAGACTACTGCGAATAAGTCTTACTAATAAACCATAAATAGATAAAATACAATATATTCGTTGAATAAAACCACAACGTGAGTAATATTGTAACTTATTTAACGAATCGTATCCGTAACATAAATAATATTGTAAACAGAACCCTCAATGTATGAGCCCAGCACGAACTTGGCCAACTTTTTATCTAATAAGTTGTGTTTTTCTTGCAAGTGCTATTCTGAACCTGAAGCTTTTCAGTTTTATTGCTTTAATACTTACTTCAAGAAATTTCTGTAAGCGTACGAGTACACATCCTGAATCCATACACACTTTGCATTAAGAAGTGTCCTTTACCTTTCCTAAGTCCGAACTTCAAAAGCCCGCTTTTTCTTCCAAACATAACTCTACTACCTTCAAAATCTTTGTAATATCTTATCACCGTTGAACACAGTTCAAAATTTATCACCATTTTATTTTATAGATGTAAATGAAGGTGGTTTTGTCACGCATGCGCGGTTTCTTCAGCGGCCATTTTCGTAGTGTACGTACAAATGTACCTCTACATACAAACATTCACACACATGTAAAAAAATGTATCAAATTCTACGAAGGTTACGAATGGTTGCGCATGTGTGTTTGTGTCTCTATACACTAGTGTTTGTGTGAGAGGGATGCTGAATAAGGGTTTATTCATATTGAGGGTGGTTTTGAATGAATTTGTTTAGTTTATTGTGGTGTTTGTATTGTAAATAGAAGGAAGGAAGTGTTTTGCTTTCATTTTGAAATTCTTAGTCTTATGAGTAGTCTTTAAAATTTCAATAGCTTTAAATAACTTCTTTTGTACATAAAATTTGTGTTACAAATCGATCAGTAAATAGTTACTGTAAATGTAAATAGTTATGTTTTATTTGATTTATGTAAATAAAATAAGGGTATTTCGTAAGTTATTAATAATTTTCGGAATCGTCAGGATATTATTTAAACCACGTAATTTCGCAAATAGGCCGCCTGCAATATTATGATTATTATTTTAGTTCTGTATAAAAGGAAAATTTTAGCTAGCATAACGAAACGATGTTGAAACCTTACTTATTAAAATGCCTTATTAAATTCATTAATAAATTACCAAGACCTGATTATTAAGATCCAGAGTCAGTATAAACGAGCCCCAACATGTGACCTGACCTGGCTTAAACAGCACAGATTTAGTCAGCTCCGAGCCGCCACCGCCGGCGGGTGTGCGCGAGTGCGACAAACCTTCCGTCCCTCTCACACGAACCAAATAACCCTCAGTGCGAAGGAAACAGTGAGATAAACAGGAACTAGGTACGTACCAATTAAGCCTGACCCGAGAATTGCAGGGTTAAAGTTCCTTGGAGAGCTCGGTAATTAATATTCCGTACTTCTTAGGGTGAGAGCTTTTTAACAGCTGTTCCTTGTTACGTACACGTTTGTTAAGATAACAGCCTCTTTGATAGTAACTCGCTTCATAAACGACAACGCTGTAAAGTCTGAATAGAATGGTCAGCTCCAAGTTCAATCAGCTTGGCACTTGATTAGAGATTAAATATTTGTAAGGAGGTTGTATATGACAGTTAAATATAGATAGTTATTATTTGACTAAATATGATTTTTTTACTATTATAAAAAATGTTTTTTATGAAAATTGGTTTTGGGCCTTTTTCATTGTACCTAAAATAATGTAGGAAGTTTTAAAAATACTGTTCTTAATGCTGTTTAAGTTACTTACCCAATTCCATTTTAATAAAAATATTTTATCCTAATACAAATTTCATCGTTTTTCTTACCATTTCTATATATTTATCATGTGTACTCTTGGTATGTTTTCAACGTAGATTTTTGTTACAAAGTGTATTTTAGATATAGGTATCAATATTTTGCGGTCACGTGCAATGGAAGGCGTATCAGTCTAGATTTGATTTGATTATTTATCTTCAATTTCATGCTATTGACACTTTAAGGGTATTTTAAATGAAATGTGATATGGAATGCTGTGTATGCTTGATAATTATCATCGCACGCAGATACACCGCAATTGCAGATATGGGTTCTATCATCTATTATTAAAATAGATTATAGTTAAACTAACACTTTAAACTTGGAGCGTGAGATTCCAATACGAAATCCATCTGCAAAATCTGGTCAAAGCGATCATTATTCATTTTATCATTATTGTTTTTGTTAGAATATGAAAATGATACTATTAAAAACTTATAACTTACTTTATTTTATCTTACTGCTCGTTTGTAGCCGATCTCAAGGACTTTTTCTCTTTGAGATTAGTCAAAGATATCCATAATACATAACAATACTAGCATCTGCTTATTACTCCAATTTAATAAGAAATGCTTAAGACAATTATAATAAAAATATTAACAAAAAAAGAAAAAAGTGAAATGATACTTGTATCTGTACTTCATTAAGGTTTTTCTTATTACGATTTCAAGTAACAAAAACTTGGTGTTTTCGAATTTGTTAATGAACGTCAAAAGAAAAACAGAGTTAATGACAGCAACTAGGCCGGAGCGGGGGCGCGCAAAAACAAAACGATTTAAGGAAAAGGGAACACGACGGTTTAGTGTGAAGGTTTTACAATAAAACACAATTCATTTACAGGTTTCTTATATAATGTTTAAAGCCTAATGTTCATTGATTGATTATTTTTACAATTATCTACGTTCAAAATAAATTTTCTCCTCCATACTCCTCAAAATGTTTTTTCTATACATAAACCGAACAATAAGACAGACGGGCTACCTGATGGGAAGTAGTCACCGTCGCCTATGGACATTCGCAACACCAGGGGAGTCGCCAATGCATCGCCGGCTTTGAAGGAGAGCTCTTTTCACACCCTTTTTGAAGAGCCCCAT
>DWLI01001752.1:0-14661 GCA_018249915.1 Cecropterus dorantes dorantes | reverse complement strand
GTTTTTTTTTTAATTAAATATCAAAAGGAAGTGTAAGTTTAAATTTGTTAACTCTATATATGGTTATAAATATAAAAATGTATAATTTTAATCCTATTGTATTTAAAAACATTAAATGTGTTTTAATAAAATTTTACACACATTTCGCTTTATTTGTTACATTATATAGTAACATTCTATCACATGCACATGTTTCATTTGAAATAAAAAAATCACCCTTGACTTTTTTAACGTATCACACCTGCTATTACTGCACTGCTTAACTAGACATCTAATTAATATTAATTTCTATTTAAATTACACAACTTTACATAGGGACATGCAGACAGACTTCAGATCATGGAATGAAATAAATTATATTGTTACAAATTAGTATTTACATTATACTTCACAAAGATTATCTTTATTTATGTACATATACATTAATGTATTATATGTATCAATATTGATTTAATCAGAAATCTGAATCACAAATCACCCAAACTTAACAAAGGAAGATAAGTAAAATTTATGATTGTTGAAGTACTGTAAGTCCTAAGGTAATAAAGAAAAAAGTGTTTATTCAACATTTTTTTTTCACATATCACTGCTTTGCATAGCGGAACAATATAAAACTCATCAATTTTAACTTAAAGATACAATATAAGAGTACATAAAAGTCCCAGAATTGAAAAGTAGGTGTTCTTACTACACCACGGTTAATGGCCATTTAATATATTTTATTATTTTATTTTCAATAATTAAACAGATACAAATAAAAAACATTGTTTAATTTCTACCTGGCTCTCATGTCAAATAGCAATTTTAAATAGTGTTATTATTCAATCAAAGCAGCGATGTGTCAACAAGAATCACATTTAAAAGAAATCAGCAAATTCGGCACTTACCTTGGAAACACGACTGATCCCTCTTCAATAGCACTCAGTTTTACGTCTTTGCATGTCAAATTTCTTAAGTAGACAAAAAACTCCGGCTCAATATTGTCAGGTAATGTTTGTTTTAAGTACGCAATATCTATAATGCAAATTCCACATTAATTTAATTTTACAGCAATTTATATTAATTTTCTATCTTTTCCTATTCAATGGTGTAGTAGTGATGCTATCACATATGCAGTTACAATAATTACGAGACTAATGGCACTACACTTTATGCTATAAAAATCTTAATTATACTGATACATTAAAAAAACTGTTTATACAATATTTCCATACATAAGTAACACATAATAAGTAATGGAAAAGCAATTTCATTAATTTCAAAAAGTTATATAAATTAATATACACAGAGGAAATAAAAATGTTTTCTCTCGGCCAACTTACAGGTATTAAAAGGAATAAGCATGATAAAAAAAATAAAAAGAAAGGAATGAGATATGGGAATTTCTAAAACAGGGTTTCTCAAAGTAGGGTACGTGTACACTTAGGGGTCTGCATGGTGATAGTCAAGGGTACGCAGCAAACTTAACATAATGACGGCTACTTAGATAAAAGCTCACATTCGACAATTAAAAGTAAAGTTGCTCTTAGAACAAGCCCAAATATCTTACAATCCCCCTCTGATTATTACCTAAATGCCTTTATTATTATTATACTCTACCTGGAGGTATTTTTAAGGGGTTCTTTATAGCTCTTAATATCAAAAAGGGATATACAGATGCATTAGTTTAAGAATCTCTGGTCTAAAACATTTAAAATACTCACCACTGTCGGAGTAATGAAAGTTTTCGAGAAATTTAAGGCACTCCTCAAGTCCAGCGAATATTGTAAATTCTCCTTGGAATGGGTTGTTGCGAAAAAATAAGTCAAACACAGCAACATCATTCACTTTGCCCGATTTCCAGTATGCGTATGCCATGGTTATCTGATATAGGTCTGTTAATAAATTTATTAAATTAAGTTTCTAGATTCCATATGCAATACTGTGCAATAATACAGTTGTGTTTACTGTAGTATTGTATTAAAGATATATACATATTTTTATATAATCAGTAAATATTCCTTTGAAAGTCTAAACCTTAATATTATTAAGTTATATTGACATTTTGAATTTTAAACAATATATAGAAGTGTATGTAATTTATGTAAATTAACTACTAACTCATTGTGTATTGTACTGAAGTTAGCCTAACTTAAAATTAACAACTTTTAAGGCGCAAAAAAACTTGTACACGAAACTTCGCTTAAATATTTCAAGAATAGTGTAATAGTCACTTACCAGTAAGTAGGGGCTGAACGATACCGTTCTGTCGAGCCATATTTCTTTCAGTAAGCGATTCGTCACTAGACATATTCTTCGCGATTCAAGAACTTATTGCACGAGCGACTGCAGGCGTGAGGAATGCTTGGTATCTGCCAAACGACTAAAAGAAATAATTTCATCGTGACCAGGCAGGCTGCTTATCAGCGCGCCAAACACTTTTTGACGGAAAATATACGCATGCGCTCCTATTTCCTTTCTATTGACTACATTCAATCTAAGGTCGTTTGTAAAGGTCAAATTACTTCAATATTTTTATTTTCCACCGGTACGTATTACAATAATTTAAATGTACGACATATCTACGCATGAGTAGTTATAATCTGTTATTTGTGTCAGATTACAAAATGTGTCATCGGGAGATCGGGCTGAGGCTTGAGGATTCCCAAATGCATAAAATATTGTGATAAATAAACGTGAAATTTGAATTTATTAAATTTATTGCATTAATTACGTGTATAATTCTTAAATCCGGTATTATGTTTTTTAACTATTATGTTAAATATTCTTAGTATACTAATACCCTCTGTCTTTAATGTCTTTACCATTAATGATGCCAACTATTTAAGATTATTGTGCAATTTTAAATAGCCTTATTTTAAATGCATATAGTTTCATTCTTTAAAAAAGCACCTGATAATATAAGTCTAAATATTTTTCCCCGTAAGCTTGGGGAGATACCCCTAGAGTTGGTATCATTGTCTACAATCGTTTTTTTTTTTAAGAAAGCAAATCAATCCGCAAACATGGCAACGCTTTTAATTAAAGTCTACCATCATAATTTGTAATCATAGGCTAACCGTATTACGAACTAAAGCAATCTTGTTTAGATGGCTTGGTCCTTGTTAGACTTCATACAGTAATATAATTATAATGGTCTTTATACTGTAATCAGTAAATATTCGTATGTGCAATTAACTATTGCCGACTTTAATGTGGCTACAACTTTAAACAAAATTTAATTTAACGGCAAGAATGGAATGATTATCAAAATATTCTATTTTTTTACGTATAACGAGTGAAATATAATAAACTTAAGAAATAACAACATTAACGCTTTTTATACTCATAATCCCTTTAAATTATCAAGCTAGAATTATTTAGGGTTCGTGGGTGCACTAATAGAATATTTATGATGAAAAAAAAATCTCCACATCCATAAGGATATGAATTAGGCTTATTTTATTTTAATTTGAATTCCTAACAATTAGGATCAATTTTAAATTTGATTGCTAAGACAAAAGAAAAACCTTAATAAAAACAAAAATAATAAGACTATGGTATGGTAGTGGTATTATGAGTATTGTAGCTTGTAGCTGTTTAAAGGTATTTGCTATTTGCATTTATTATAAAAATATATCACGCAGGACTGGATTTCCGTTATTATAATCAGAAGTTGAATCTGTAATAATTAGGTCCGCTAAAATAAAATTTGTAATAGATGCGTACAGCATTGAACGCAAGTTGTCATTTTGATGTCATTACCGATTGACAATCAGGTGTCAAAGTCTGTCAAACTAACAAAGTTGAAGTTTAACTTTCAATCTGTTTCAATTTTAATACAATAAAGCGCAATTCGCGCATTCTTCCTAATAATATGTAATCAATTAACTAATCGGTTTTATTTTTGTTTTTTTAAGTTCGAAAAGTTTAGTCCGCTATGTCGTTAGTTTTATGGAGAACATACACTAAGTCCAAGAATAATAAAATATTGTGTAGAAACACTAATAAAGTGTTGTCTTGCTCCGTGTATAACTTCTTGGCGAGAAGATACAGTGATGACCAATTCATAAATAATGCTGATTATAGCAGCAGCACGATTCTAGTAGAAAATGGTTACAATGTACAGGAACTTCCAGTAATTGTAAGAAAACTGAAAGATGTGACGGGCATAAAGGAGGAAACTACGCCGGAAACCCCGCGGAGTGCGAGTGACTCTCTCAGTTACCATCTAATACAGGCAGAGTTTAAAGAATGTGTGGATTTACGAGATGTTTTCACATTGATTACGAAATGTACAAAAATAACCCCAAACATAGCTTTGGGGGCCATAGAACGGATATACGATCTAGAGAAAAACCCCAGTACGATGCTAGTAGATCCCAGCAGCATCCATATAAATTTTGCGAAGGGTGCCATTTTAGATAAACTATTACGAGTTGTTATGAAGACTGAGGACACTCAGACAATACTTAATGTTATGAAAACTGAATCCACTGTGATGGAGCCTTACAAACATAGATTCTGTGATGAATTATTGATAAGAGTGACAGACAATAAGCTGTCAGTGGACCAACTGTGCGAATTTGCTTTATTTCTGATAAAAAATAACATTGATGCAAAGTATTGCCAAACAATTGATAAATTATGGGTAGGATTTGTGGAGCGGGAGGGAGATATTAATGAGAAAAATATTGTGCAAGTTTTCACAGTTCTGCCAGGTTTGAAGGCTAGCAAGAGAATGATACTTGCTCTTTTAGAACAAAAGTTATCTGAGCTGTGGTGTAAAATTGATATCACAGCCATGCAAGAAATACTTGCCGTTTTTATACATGAGAAATACTTTTCACTGCAGTCATTTGCAGTTCTTGGGCGTTGGTTGAACACCAATATCCATAACTTAGACGAAGACTCACTTCTAGACATAGTTTCTAAACTGACCAGGTTGAAGTACTCTGATGACCAAGTTGAAACTGCTATAGAGAAATATATGAAACTGAAAGGCTTAAGAGTTGAGTCTCATGTTTTAATTGTGGGTATTTTGAACTACTGTTTACATTTCCAAATACGGAATGAACAGATTTTGGATATGTGTAGCAAATATTTTATGATAAATGGACCAAATATACCTCATAGTTTTTTGAAATCTTTTATATATCCGATAGGGTATTTAGATTTTGGTCCTAGTGACGGTAGTAAATTTTGGAAGCTAGTAGAAGATATTTTAGTAGATAAATTTGATAAAATCAATGCCGATGATCTCTCCTCTATAATCCTTTCATTTATTTACAAGAAGCAATATCCCTTGAAAGTTGTCACTAAAGTATACTCAGCTGAGTATCTATCTAAAATTACCAATAGTAATGTTCTAAAGAAGTTACATTTAATAGATACAGTTATGACATTAGAATGCAGGGAGCATGCTGGTCCACTGTTGCCTAAAGATCAGTGCAATAAGCCAATAGTGCATGACAGGCGAATAAGAAATATTGTGGATAAGATTTGGGACAGCTTTGTAGTAGTCACTGGCAGTAAAGATACAGTATCAGCTGGGGTTTTGGTACCTAACTATTGTTCAGATGATACCTATCTGATAGATGTTTTGATACATCCCTATGGCTTTGCAAATAAATCATATAATTGGATGTCACAGGTAGTGAAAAATGAGAATGTAGCCGTGTTAGTTCATTTACCTGATCATTATTGTTCTAACTCTGAAAGGCTTATTGGGCCACAGATAATGAAGAAACGACAGTTAAAAATGTTAGGGTTGAAGGTTGCTAGCCTTAAGTATTCCGTGCTCAGTCAATTTTATACTTCTCATAATAATGATGCCTTGAAGAGATATCTTAAGGAGAGCATTGAAAATGCTGAACCTTGCCAATAAATTAGTATAGTAGAAATAAAATGAGTGCCTCATATTGATTTAGATGATCATAGGCCTAAGATTGCTGTGATTTTTTGTAATAATAGTTCTCTATTTTTTTGTATTGTTTATCAATTCAATGTTAGATGTAAGAGCATGAACCTAATTATGGGGTTCATTAATGTAAATGCTGGCTAGAACATTAAAATGAGTTCTATAAGTAACCATAATTATCGTAGTTATTATTACTCTATTATATCCATGTATTGTTTTTGAAGCTTAATATTATTTCTTTATGAATTAAATACCCAAAGTTTAGTTCAAAATATTTTTTTTAATTAAGAATATATTATATTTAGAAAAATTCTTTCAAACGAAATATACTTAACTATTTATAATATTTTTGGAAAAAAGTTAATGGCAGCACATTAACGATGATTTACTTAATATTTATATGGTGTTATGTAAAAATTATCATCAGTTATTAGAGAATTAAGGAAAACCTTCCTTCATG
This sequence comes from Cecropterus dorantes dorantes, assembly GCA_018249915.1. Taxonomy (NCBI): domain Eukaryota; kingdom Metazoa; phylum Arthropoda; class Insecta; order Lepidoptera; family Hesperiidae; genus Cecropterus; species Cecropterus dorantes. Next base: position 8,302 of record DWLI01001752.1, on the reverse strand, counting down.
ATAATATTATATGTAAGAAAATAAACAGTGTTTTTAGTCTTGTATATTTGTGAAATAAATATTATACTACTATGTCTATATTTTATTGCATATTTCCATTTTAGGGAGTACGCTAAGAGTTGTAGTCATCTAGTATATTCATTCAAATCGTTCACGAGGTTCAGTTATTAAAATAAAAGATTAAAGATTTCGGCACTCATAATAGGATTGTCTCGTGTCGTGGGTTCCATGGATATAAGACGAATATAAAAACATCTAGAACTCAGAATATAAATCTTAATTAATGATGCAGATATCTCTCCGGCTGGGTATCGAATCCGGAACCCAGTTTGTCAGACCAGTATGGTTACTGCTATTTTAAGACAATAAGAGTGCATTAATTCAATATTTTGCTATGTATTAAGTATCTACGTTCACTGGGTCTTAAATGCAGGTAATAAAGATTTTTGAGTGGCTACCACGTTTAGGCAACATTAGCGCAAGTCATCCCCGATCAGGTGATCAGATCGGATCGAAAGGCTTATGGGTGGATGATTTCAATATTTAGAGTTTCATATTCTGCAATCTACTTGGTTGCAGAGGCTGATGAAGCGCAGGATCTGCATCATGGCCCTCATGGCTATGATGCATCTGTTACACAGTTCACAGCAAATAGTGTTAAGTATTTCGGAAGATCTGTCATGATATCACCTCGGTTCCCTATTACCGTTGCAATTAAAAAACGGAAACCTGTTTTTATACTGTAATGTCGACATATAAATCGAAGTTAGAGAAATGAATAGGCAATACATGCAAAAGATTTTAAGAAGACCAGGAAAGAAAGGCACAAAAAAAGATTTAAAAATTGATAGCTGTACCGAAGACAGGGTGTTTATAATATAAACTTTATATTGTCGACGGGAAACCCCCGCTGACAATATAAAGGTCCCACCGTGGGACGGGGGTTGAAGGGATTTAGTAGGTACTCTTTTTTAAATAAATTATGTCTGTAGGAAGAATTCAATTTTTGTGTGTTATGTGTGGTGTAAATTAAAAGAAGGAAGATTGATAATACTTCAATAAGAATTTGTAATGACTTACATAGATAACTTACCCCACTATTTTATTTACTTAGAGCCAAAAAGTAAAGTATAGAACCTTCTACTTAAATAAAGTGTTTGACTTAATAAATAGCCAGGGTACACCAATATTCAAACAAAAACAATTTCCAATATGAGCTCCAACAAATTAACATTATATAACTAAGTATACTAGTAGATATACATAGATCTTTAAAAATAAATATGTATTTTTCATCAGGTTGTAATGAGGGCCCAGCCCTCCACACGAGGGTGCTTTCGCCTCATGTGAAAACGAGAGAGTCGTTGGGGGGTGTTGGCAGCCAGGCGGAGCATTTTCTTTTGGTTTTCTCGCCTCATATACAGGCAACCCCACTCTTCCACCGAAATGCAAGAACTGCTTCACGCCAGCAATAGGTGTGTCGGTGATAACTCCAAGGTCGAACTACATTGGTTTTACCACTTGGCAAAGGTTTAATATGTAGTTATTGATGATTAATGGTAGTATACTTGTTGTATTCAAAGAAAATACTTGGAAAAAGATATCATCCGAGCATTAAATATGTAAATAAATAATACGTTATGAATTATTTATTATTCTAGACATACGTTGAGAAGGTATGCACAAGTTACAAGGTTGAACTTAGTAATTAAGTATGAAGTTTATGTCGATTTTACTTACGGCAGACTGTCCAACGACGCAGAGTTACATTTGACTCATTTGTAAATATTCGATATTGAATTAAAACATGTTAGTTTTGAAATAAGGGTACATATGCACATATTATTCACGTACCGTTTGCTAAAAATAATGACGTAAACAACGCTGTGTCGTGAATTGGCCCTGCGTTCATACAACGCTGTATCATAATTTTTAGCTATGACCGTGTAATTGCCACAACGCGTCCTGAACGTTTTCATAAGAGTCTTAATACTAATTAACACGCGATATAGATATTTTGGATATAAGGCTTTTCTGGGTAGAGCGCATCTGAAATGTCCAAATTTCGTGGCGCATAAATCAGACCGATGCCATGAGTTATGTTGCCTTCGAGGACCACTGTGGTTTGTGGCTAATTGTAGACAAATCAGCCGCAAACCACCTATGACTTAAGAAAATCCCACAAGAAAAAGTTTGACAGGGTCAAATGGATCTCGGTGATCAATTCACGTCACCTCCACGTTACATGTGGCAATGCCCACAAGTCGCTCGTGCAAAATATCCAATGTGGTATGAGCATGTAGTGCCGTTCTGTTGGAACCAAATGTTGATTAGATCCAGATCATCCAATTCAGGCCAAAATAAGTTGATAATCATTGACCTATAGTGTTCGCCGTTTACAGTGAAGGTTTCGCCAACGTCGTTTTAAAATAAATAGGGATTGAGAACGCCGCCAGCCCAAAACACTAAACAGTGACTTTTTCGGGATGCCTTACATGCTCTTGGATCTCATGTGCATTGATATCGATCCCAAATTCATCAATTTTGTTTGTTAACGTATCAATTCATCCAGAAATGGGAATCATCGCTGATTTTTTGATAAAAATTGGGCCGGTTGCCAACCGCTCCACTCCATTTAGTGAAAAACATGTCGTTGATTATAATCGTTCACCGTCAGCTGATTCAGTCAGTCAGTTGATTTTTGTACGGGTGCAGGACCAAGTCACGGCGCAGAATTCGGCAAGTTGTGGTCAGCGAAAGGCTGAGTTTTTGTGAACTCAGATTCTTCTGTACACTTTCACAGACAGCGGCTATGTTTTCGGCAAATCTAGGGTTTCCTTAATGTACAGGTGCTGGCCGATCTGAACTCAAATTTATCCACCAAATTGCGAATAGTCATATCGGTAGGAGGATTATGGGGATAGTAAAATGTGCTAAGTTTGCGGTACGTTGCTCGGACAGAACACCCATTTTGATAAAACAATTTTATTATTTGCACATGTTGATCAATGTTATATCCATCCGTCATTGGCAAAACAGACTGAACAAATGAGAACTAAGTTATCAACTGTCAAAGATCGGAAGTCCCTGTTGGAAGACTCGTTATGTACACTTATAAGAGTATTTTTTATACTTATAGCTAGGAAGAAGGCAGTCACACAGACAGATAGAATATGTGCAGGATAGAAAGCAGTTATCAATTATACACACATATTTAATTCTACTGAAACAAAACCTGTTGTACTTTACATATCAATTAAATAAGCAGGTAACCGCTATTGGTAGGTATACAAGGTAATAATGTATAAAATTCTGTCATTTATCTTTTTGATGAAAGTAGCATACGAGCATGCAGTCCACCTGACTGTAACTGGTACAGCCGCCAATGGACTTCTGTAAGTAACTTCATGTAGAACAGGAGTTCTATCTGAAATAGGTCACAGCAACTCCTGAGAACTAAGATTGTCGCGTCTTATATGTACGTATATACCCGATCTAGGAACCACACCCTGCCATTAAAAACTGATTCACGCTAGAAATAAGTGAGCCGGTGTTACCTCCCCGGTCGAACTACACAAGTTCTATTAATTAGGTTTGGGTTACAGTAATAAAAGAAAATGTATGTTATATCATTAATTTATTTCATTTTACTCGTAACATCTTTCCCTTAAAATTACTCACGGGCTAATTCACTAGAATTTATTATTTGAATAATTTCTTAAACAGCTTTTACAATTCGAAATATTTAGGTACTATTTGAAACTCGTTTCAGATCAAAATATGTATAAATATTAATTGATAGTTCTTTGTTGCTGTTTTGCAATAGTTTCGGTATAAAATTATGGCGTTTTTAGAGATTTGATGTGAATTTTCAGTGTATTGTCCACGATAAAATATTGCACGGATATCTCTAGATACCTGGAAATATAAATAAGCAATAAACGAACATACCTCATATATACTACAAATTATCATACATAGGCGTATGGTAAGCTCTAAAGCAAGTTTTTATAAATCAGATACCTTGATTTAATTTTCATGTTTCATCTCCATCTCATCTTTCTGTTTTTGAAGATGGGTTCTATAATGTGTTCATTAATTACTAAATTTTTATAGATATAATAGATACAGATGAGTGTAATTTTGCATATTATAAAGTGAGTTTAGCAGCAGCTTGTGTACGTCAATATGTCAAAGGGTGATTTGTACATATCGCACATGGTACAATACATTGTGAATAGTATTTTATCGTGGACTACCCAATTACGTCAGTTAGTAAGCTGAAGACTGAAATGTACAGTTCAAATATTTATTTCTTAAACTGCCTCGTTATTAATTAATATAAAGAAAGAACAGGCGTCGATAATGTCGACCCGATATAAAATTCTGTCGGGTCAGAGAGGTACAGTACCTAATTAAATAAATTAAACGGTGCAATCTACACATCAGTGAAATCACAGATACAAATGGCTTCATGAAGATTTTATCGGCGTTGCCTTCTTGATAATTCATAGCCAGAAAATAATACTCTATAATTTAATAGCCAAATCGTGTATCACAGCAACTCTAGCCTGAATATCAAATTGTTAAGAAAGTGTAATGCTGGCTCACAGCCTAAAATCTAAAATAGATAATATTATTACACCAATAAAATACTTCGTACTCGATAAGAGTTAGGTAGTTACAATACATAGTTACATATATTTTTCTTTCAAGACCCAAGTTAAGGCTAAAATGTACGATTCAAATTACGAACACGATATTAAAACTATCTATTTGAAGTAGGATACTATGTGCACTTTATGAATTACATATTAAGTTACTATGTAATTTAATGTGACATTTCTACCACACAATGTGATTTTGTATTTATATAGTGAAGAGGTCGAGGGTATCGTGCTTTGAGATGTATCTACTCGCAGGTACTTAGTAACTCATTGAATACCTTAATACTGCGTCATCTGCTTACTTTAATTGAGGTGTTTAATGTTGGACGATTCAATGAACATTTGGCACATATTTCGACGTTAGCAATCAAGACTTTATTATGCTAAAATATAATAACAGCGACCATCGTCTTATTTAAATAAAATCTAGTTACGTACTCTACTGCATTCGTTTAAAACTCTATTCGGAATGACTGATGAAACACGTGTCAATTCTAAAAAAGCAATAGGGATAGTATTTTAAAATTAGGTATAACTATTCGCTAAGCATTTACTTCGTAGATTGAACACTGATCGTGTATTTCAAATAACTCTACATTCTCACACATACACGGGGATCGTATCAGTTCATAGTGTAAAATAAATGTTTTATTTGCAAATAAACAATCAGTTTTACAAATATAGTGCTAATTTGCCTAAAATATATACTTAGATCCAACCCATAAATAGACAATCTGACCAAATCTATTATACATCCAACAGTACCTATTAGTAGGTATAAACAAATGTCCATAGTATATTTCTTTCATGAGTAACATTAATGCTGAAATGAAGATATGTACTATTAATGCATCTGTATTTGTATTTTACATCACTAAGTGATACATAACACATCCACGAACTTAAACATAAGTAAGTAGTAGGTATATTTCATCCACAATACATAATATTTATATAATTTACTTTTATTTATACTTAATTTAATTAAGTGAAATCTGTTTATACTTCATTCTCGATCAATACCCTCTCTTTGAAAATCACACTGAGTATCACACTAACAGCTCTAACACGGAATCTACGAAGAAATAATTTTTAATTATTATTTATTTAACTAATCATTGGGATATTATGCCTACGTGTTTCTTTTTAGAAAAGTATTGCCACAAGGGTAATATCGTTGATCTCAAGATTCGACACGTGGACTTCTTGGACTGTAGTTACAGACAGTTTACTGATGTATTTACCAAGTTACCAATTGATTTTGTACTCTAAATTTAATTGTTATTAATTTAATCAACGGTATCCTGGCGGTCTTAAGGGTGTTTATGATTACAATACGTTTTTGTCGGATACTTCACCTGCTTTTGTCGTGGCGCTGTTGACCCTTCACTAGCCTGTCTAACAGCCGGTCCTGATTTCGGCAAACATATCCTAGGAGAGCCTACATTACAGCTCAGCAGCCGTCATAGGGAAATACGTCGCCGTAATTGAGACAGACTTCTATTATTATTACCTATGATTTCTAACTAATAATCTTTATGTGATATCATGCACTAGAACCTTATAATTATTTTGTAATCTGATCTAATCGCCTAGAATATGAAGGTTTTGAATCACGAAACTTTAATAATTAACCTAATCACTTAAGGACTAGGATGTTTATTAATCGATTTTATATTTTGGCAGTCACCTTAGTACTCGCATTAATACGAGGGTTTTAATGGTGTCATGGAAATAAAAATTGACATTATGGTTTGTACCTTTAGAGAACATAAAATGCATATACCAGTTTTTAATAAAAAAATTGAGAACCTTTGACAAACGTCTCCTCATTTAATTGATCAATATCGAGCACGCGACAATGTAAGATTATTTAATTATTTTAGTAACAATCACTTACTTCAAAATAGACCTATCAATAAGGTATTTCAGTGACCGTTATTATTAGTACAGAATTAGTATTAATTATTATTAGCCTTAACTATCGATCAAAACGACTTTTACGTAAAACTTTTTCTTTAGGCGCTCACGGACTATTAAATCCCAAACCGGAAAATTGAACGAAATTGGTTAAATTTCCTCACTAACAATTAAGCGTGATAGAGAACTTAGTCAATTTCACAATTTCTACTTTTCTTATTCTCTTACAATATGTTAGTATAACGTTCTTTTCACCCCTAAATGTAACATGACATTCAAAACACCGTAGAAGTACAGATGACAAAAATATTATATAAATGATCACAGTAAGGAATCATCTAACTACGCGAATGTGCGCAATAAGTTTACAAGTTTAGACACTAACGGTATTCACTTATGGGAATACTTATACATCTCCTTACACGCCGTGTTTTTGAATTTCCTTCACTACTAAAATGTTTACCGTAAGATATATTTCTAATATCCCAAATTTTTAATATGAAAATTTAATTACTTCAAACCTTAACCGCCCATTCGTCTCTGAAGGAGAAAATTATGCATCTCTGAACAGATGATATACTAAGATATCTTAGGATGAAATGAAGTCAGAATTCAGAATGCTCTAGACAGATAGCCAACGTCATTGTGACTAGACTTTAATAATAGATTTTAAGACGAATCATCTCTACATTATCCCGGATATAATGAATATAATAGACAATGTCTTGATTTTCAGTCCCACGGTAAATTTTAAGTTGAGCAGATGTAAAATCTTAGAACGGAATATTTATTTACAAAATACATTTCATATAGATAAAATTTTTACGGTTTGTATACGCTTATAAAGTGACTACGACTTGTTAACATTGATAGAAAAAAATAAAGTCAAATGGTAAATATAATAACCGTAAAATTAAAAGATATGGCGCATCGGTAACAAAGAGACAACTATTACACTTAGCTAATCTAAGAAATCAATAACAAACCGAACTTAAGGCTAACGCCCACGGATAAGGCTCATCGTAAGATTCATACATACATACTTAATATCAATACATATCTATACAACAGTGAATAAATTCCAAAATCATCACTCTAAGCGTCAAATTTAACAAAATTTAAATCTAATCTAACATTTACAAGTCAAACAAACATCAATATAACTCCAATAATTGTAAGAAAATACATTTCGTAAACGAACTATAGAACGTAAATATCGTCTCGGCAGTCTTTCGAGAGCGATTTGCGATGACGACCTTACGGAACGATTAGCGAGACACGATCAAGATTCGCCCGAATGAACATTCAGAACAGAGCACTATCAGTTACAAGAGAATCACAAATACTTTTCATAAGGGCGCGTAGGGGCGCACTCGTTCGCACTAATAGTTCGACAGAGACGCTTCTAGTAAGATAAGTATTGCCATGTAGAGCGAGCCGCGGGGGCGCGTTCACGAGTAGATGGTGATGACCTCGCGCCCGCCGCCGCGCACCATCAGCACCCGCTCCAGGCCCTCCGTCAGCACCTCCAGGAACTCCATGTCTGCGGAGTAACGGCACATTGCATTAAATACTCATATCAAAAACAAGCTGTATTTCGTCCCGAGTGAGGGACAAATACAGGGACAGTAATTTTAAAGGTGATAGAACCAGTGTAGTTCGTCAGGGGAAGTACCACCGCCACACCTATTTCTAGCGTGAAGTATTTCTTGCGT
>DWLI01001751.1:0-14664 GCA_018249915.1 Cecropterus dorantes dorantes | reverse complement strand
TTTTGTAATGAAAATACGCGTCAGTATTTACAAATTTATTTTAATTAAAGCTTTCAACATTCTAGCAACTTACCTGCTTGAATAATGAGGCTACATACAATTATTGGCTACACGTAGGTGGTATGAACAATCTCCAAATAAATTCACTTCAAAAAGGCCACACAGTAACATTTCTTGTACAGGAGTTTATTTTTACATATTGCTTAGTTTAAAGACCTATGAAGTTTTTTAAATCTTAAAATATATGTTGTATGACGGTTCAGAGTTATTACAGAAGATGAAATGAAAAAAGAAAATGAGAAAATTAAGTCATTATTTACGAAGCACGAAAAAGTAAACTAAATAATTCAAATCGTTTTATCTTACTTACTTATCATACGAAACTCTTATTTGTAAAGCAACTTTAAATATGTAAATAATTAAATATAATTATTTTAGCTACATTATCATTATTTAGACATAATATTGCTCAATTTAAAATCTTCCGTTTTTTGTACATCTTAAATTCAAAATAAAACATACTAAATACTTTTAAATTGCTATAAATTTTAATCTAAATTGTATTACTTAGGTTTCGTTGTATTGATATTTGAAAATGGCAGTGGTTTTTCAAAAATTAGCTAATTATTGCCACATTATCTAACTTAATTGTAGAACTCACTTAACTATAACTTTATTTAAATTGGTCTATTCCAGCTTATTCTTACTTTTCAAAAACATATCATTAAAATGATAACATCTTTTCGTAATCAACGTATTTTTACGTTTCTTTCCATATTCAATCACATTTATCAAATAGCACAATATTATGGTATTAATCAAATTACATAGTTATTGTACTTGCAAAAAATTTGGTAATAGAATAACAATATCAACAGGATATACTAAAAAAAAATTACAGTATGTGTAATAAAAATAATGGAAAAAAAAAATCGATTTATCAACGAATCAAAATATTAAGGCTAATTGTACACATCTTGTATTTTTCCACCGTTCGTATTCTTTGAACTAATACGATTCATTTGTGAAGTTAAACACAGTCTCTATAGTATTATAACTTCACAATCATACATCGATCATAAATCTTCATTCAACAGCGCCTCAATGTCGTTCAGAACATCTTTTTCCGTGCTTGTCGTCCGTTGACACGACTGTCGACAACTCGCGACGACATCTGGTACATTTTTTACTAAATCTAAATCTAGATCAGACACCGTTATTTCACCATCGTCCTGGTCTTCGCAAAGATCAACAACGTCTATTGGATCACCCATTTTAGTTGAATCTACATCTATAACTTCAGTGTCTAACAATTTATCTAAGCTCCTATCAGTTATTTCTACACCTACAAATTGTACTTCCGTGTCGGAATCGTTGTCTGTCCTACAACTAAATTCAACTTCATCGTCCCTACTACATTCGCTAATAGTTTTACTCTTATGCCTGTTCCTAATCAGACGGGGCTTTGCCGTCGTTTCGGTTACTTTGATTCTTTTAAATTCATAGCAATTGTCAACCAACTCATCCTCTTGCATTTCGTATATGTCGCTTTGCTCCGATAGAGTGCGCTTTCTACTATTCACATCGTCAATCTTCCTTTGATCTATTTTAACGGGGCTAGGTTGGGTGGGACCGTTCTGGTCTAGTTTCTTATAAACAATTGAGTTACTGCTGACAACCTTAAGAATTTTATTACCTGATGTAGTGATAGTTTCTTGTGTAGATAGCTTCCTTTTCCTACTCAGATTCAATGTAATAGGCTTCGTATGTATAATTGTTTCTGGACCCTTTTTCCTAGCTCTAATTTCGTCTAACGATAAAACCTTAAAGTCTAACGAGTTCCGCCGTTCGCCGGTACCCTGTTTTTTCCCAGCGATCTCATCCAGAGATAGCCTATCATATTTATTGTTTAGGTTCGCCCGAACGATTTTGCGTTCTTTTGGCAACTCGACCGGTATAGGTGGAAGGGCGTCGTAGCTGTAGAAGGCGGCTGCCTCCGCCTGTATTTTCTCTAAGAGCAAGAGCTCCTGGGACTTAGTGCGAGCTATTTTCTGAGCGTCGTCCGGAGAAACGGCCTTCGTGGGAGTCGAGGAAGGAGCGCTTTCATTGTCCGACTCTGCAAGAACACACCAAGTAATCGTTTTAGTCGTCTGTCGAATGAGCGCGCAATGATTTTCGTAATTAATTTTGATGCGACCCGACACGATTGACTTTTGGTGTGTTCTCGACATGACAGTATCTGAAAGCGACTCGGGGTGGGCGGTCAAAAATAATTACAAAAATCATATTACGAAACATTTTTATTTGCTCGTTGATGATAAACACAACTTGATTAAAACAAAGCCAAAGTACAATCTGTTCGATACCGGTTCCTATATCAGTTTTAAATGTAATTAGCTTAAATGATCTCTTAAAACTCACGCCGTACTAAACATTAACGTATTGAATTTCTTATACAACCATAATACTAAGATTAACATAACAACCCCGTTATAAGCGACTTCACGTTGCGTTTTGGTTACTGGAACATTACATTTTTAGTAAAAGCAAAACATCGATTACCAGTTAAAATTATCCATCGCTTCAGTCACGGCACATCAACGGCAATACTACGTGAAAAACTATAAAATATATCTACATACCGTCACGGCACTAATTTTACTCGACTCAAATTTTGAATACATGGAATTAATTTTTAAGTTATCAAAAATGCTAAACCTTTCACCACACGACATCATAATACCTTACTTCCACACACAATTTCTTTACTAATCCATCTGATGTATGTAATTTACAGAATCGTATTGGCTTACAATTTGTATATAAAGCTCAAAATTAATTAAACTCAAAGATATTATATTGTCTAGATACCGCTACGAACAAAGACAGTAAAAAGACACATTTTTATGCTTCTATTACGTATACGAGAGTTTCCATTCTGACTTATAGTTTTTGGCCATTTTCGCGGGTCCAATGGGCATTCTAGACAAATATAACATCTTTGGATAACACAACATCAAACATAGTCAACTGCCAATTTCTAGTTACACAGGCTTGACATCTCCTAGAGGGCGCTGTTGAGTCACCCTTCACAACAATAAATAAAACAAAAATGAGTCTCATCATAACGAAAATAATCAATAGCTCTTATTAGTCTCAGTACTTCAACATAAGCACAAATAAAACATAATAATCGAATTGGATACATTGAAAAGACTCATTATCATATTCAAGTTCACACATCCTTACAGACCGTAGGATAGAGAATAATTAAAATCTCATTAAACTTCTTACTTTTAAACTACTTTTAAGTATATTTCATTTAATTCGTATCAAAAGTATAAAGAATCAGATCTTGTTAACAATCCAATATTACCACCTAAAAATTATCTTACCCCAGTCTGTAAGAACTCTGTTTGTGATGACAATAACATTATAATAATTCATACACATTAAGAAAAGTAAGTGTTCAATAACTTAGTATGTTTCTTCTTAAAGGTTAAAAAAAGATTAAACACTTCAATTAAATATAATTAATTCCACTCGCTACTTACTTAATGTGTATAAAAGATACAGTAAATAAATACATAGACAATTTAATCTAACAAGAAAAAGAAAATAATCTAGATATAAACATCTGTAAGGCGTAATACACTAAACATCTACAGGTACGAGCGAAATCAATATATTTTTAAGCTGCCTACAAACAAAGCAACCACGTTTTGTACTAATCATTGTTACAAAACTATCCACACCACAATGGGTCTTCGGATAACAAATCGCTGGATTTCCACCGTCAATTTCACATTCAACTCTGACCGAGTGATACAATTTTCAACGAAACTTCATAGAAAAAAGTTGGAGCGTATTAAAAATAATATAAAAAATCTTTTCCACACTTACCTAAGACTACCCCCACCAATCGATACTATTTTTTGTTTAATTACTTTTAAATATTGTTAATTACTTTCATACATAAAATAATGACTAGGCGTACCATGGACCCTAAACAAATTTAAAAATTATTCCTTTACTCTTTCATATTCCTGTTCGTACGTTTTCTTCTTTTTTTATTTGCAGAAAATTCTGTTATATTATAGGAACTTTACTTTCAGTGCAAAAATATAAAAATGAATTTGTCCCGGATTCAACGTAAGAATCGACTATACTTCACCTAAATACGCTACTCATATCAAAGTGCTATTAGTTTATTTCGGTTATCGGAAGCATTATCAGATATTACCAAAAGTCCCTAAGCATTCGCTCGATTCATCTTATCATAAGTATTACAATACATCTTTAAACTCATCTAAGTTGGTAATACGATCTTAAGCACGAAAACTTTATAGCATCTAGAGAGCACAAAAGTACTATCATTATGCATTGATCTTAGGTAAGGACGTGTGCATATTGGCAACATTAACGGAAATATAACGGTTGAACCTTTCCACAGGGACCGGACTACGCAAAACCAGACTTACCAATGCTGACGGACATTGCAAGATATTATTAATTTAAATATGTTAAATATTATTTATAATGCAAGTATCATCTCAATACTTTGTGTACTTTATAGGTTGTCTTTACAATAAGTCTTGTTTACAACCAACACACATTTACATTGTTATGAATAGTTTATACTATACGTAAGTATATATTTTCACCAAAACTCATCTGACAGCGTCCTTAAGCGAGCCGACTTTCAATACCAATTCACATCTACACTTTAACGAGCTAGACAGACAGCGCCCATAGCGGCGAAAAGAAACAACCTCATTTCCTATTATATTTATTACTATATACGAGCCTTAGGACCGTCTACTGTCCTTAAAGTATCGTCCTTACCCGTCTTCGTTATACGTACTTCTGTGCTCCCCACACGCGACACTAAGATACATTTTTTTTTAATTTTATTAGATCTAACTAACGCTCACGGTGCGAAATATAAAGTATACGGGGGCCAGTAGCAGTGGGTACCTTTATAAACTGCCAAAGCCCCATAAAACTTCCTACGAACTAACATACAAACAATTTAAAGGCATAAAGCTGTTTTTTTTTTTACTTTTTTTTTCTTCTTCACCTATAATAATGAGTTATAATATTCGTGTATATATATTTTTATTTGTATTTTAATATATTATTTAACCTATCATTACCTATGTACTTTTCTATCATAGACAAAGGATTATACCAACATCTATTCAAAAACTAGCACAATTGCGTTTGAAATCGGCTTTAAACAATCTTTTGCATATAGGGCGCTGACCGGTGAACCGTTAACGGTCGCCGGGAATATATCGGGTCGACTTATAAGCCGACTCACAATGTAGGGTGCCGACTTATAAAGTTTAACTTCCTATGTCAAGTGTCGACCCGCAATGTCGAGTACTGACTCACCACAAAGGCGAATATTAATTCACAATTTCGAGTCGATTCACAACGTACATTTTACCACACAAAGTTTACGTGGACTTATAATGTACTACACAACCTTATCATCAATAATATCGCGCGCAGTATTCAATTAGGTCAACATATTTCGGTCGACTATTTTTCAAAAGAGCCATTATACTTCTAGACAGCATGAAAGCACGTTTTGCATCCAGCCCTGATTGAAATCCGGCTCAAAGGACCATTATTATCTTTTTTTTTTCAAATACGCGCGGTAAATCAGTGGCTACTTTTCTGCATAACATATTTCCCTCCGACAGCTTCTGTTCACCAATAAGGCCCTGAACCCCATTTCAAACGCAATTGTTTGTGATATAAATCGCTATAGATATATTATAAGTTATAACCATACATGTAAATGAAAAAGCGAGATATTTATATGAATCTAATTAGCTAAGATATGAAAGAGATAATAATGTTCTCTAATTTTATTGCACATATAAAAATACCGACCTCACATCCTCAGCAAATCCAAAAAATTCCTTTCAGTCGGACCGAGAGAGCTATTATCTTATATGACTCTAGCGACATCTGTTTTAGATGTTTCTTTTTAAATAATATTTAACTTTTCCCAGTTTCAGATAACTCAAAATCTGCCTCCAGCAGACGTAAAACGTAAGATAAAATAAAAACACATCTCTCCTATAAATAAATTCACGGATTCAGTTATCAATAAAGATATAGTAAAAAAAAAACACGAATAATACAAGAAACTGAATCCAATTAATAGTTCACAATAAATATTATATTATGTATAATTGACTATCGTCCGAAAACAAAACATTTATTACCTTCTAAATTATAAAGCCAGCCGCACACTTCCTACGATCGCATCCCGCACATCTTAAACCATTATCGGATCTCAAGTTAAAGTAAAAATATTCAGTCCATTTTTAAACATAGTTGAACATGTGTCGTATACTTTTTTACTCGACATGTAGTAAATGACTTAATGTATTATTTTGTTACTTAAGTCATTTAAATTGCAATTGATCCTACCTTATAGATTACATTAGAGCAATCTCATTCCATTTAGTTAAAAAAGTGTTAAAGTTGAACTAAATAAACACTTAATAAAGTACAACACACTTATAATCTCTTGACACTATATCCGATCTGGATACATAATTTACAACCTCCTAGAGTGACAACACAGGACGATCGAATCCGTCATTAAAATCTGATAGTGGGACGTGTGCGACCAACCTTAACCTTCGCCACAGCAGACAGGGATGGCAAATAAAAATATTACATTTATCTCTATATTACGTTAATACGAAATAATAAAAACCTTTAATATGCAACCTATTGTAGCACAAAACAATATCCCAATCTGCGGGGTTCCACATTAATAACATACTTAGCGAAGAAGTAACATTATGTGATAAAAAATAAATAATACATCTAAGTTACAGCTATAACGAGACAGTTAATGAGAGTGTTTCTGTTACACGTTAAATATTCATTGGCACAATATTGTTTGTTTGAATTAAACTCTGTCCGTGAATTACATATTTCACTTTTCACCTCTATCAAATACAATCCACCGAGCTACCTCTATTTTAGAGTGACATTAGACTGCGGACAATACAATTAGCGCTCTATTGTACCATTATGCGAATGCGCCATCGCTCCGGGCACCATAGACAGAATTTAATTCGTAAGTGCCAAGATTGCGAGCATAAATTCATATTACCTAAAGCGTAGTGTTACTATAAAGATTAAGTGAGCGTTGGAAACTTTTAAACAATTAATCTTCGTCTATATCTACAGACACTGAGCGTGTCAGACACGGATCGTAACAGACAAAATATTTTCCTACACAATATATATTAACGTAATTATCGCAATACGGTTGTAGTGTCTGTATATCAACAATATTGTATAGAAAAATATGATTTTGTCTGTCACGTTACGTGTCTGGCGCGTTTAATGTCTGTAGATACAAAAGAACATTTAATCTTAACTCTACAGCCCGCTGTCTCGTAGGATCAGAGTTTTCAACTATGCGCCCGTTAATCGATTATTGCTTACATTTCGTGTGTACGTATTGCCAAGACATTCATAAGCAATCTTTGATGCATTATCCGTATAATGTCAAAGAGTCGGGTGTCATTCGTTAAGACTCGTACGCACTATCCGTCACTGCAACCGACAGACTATTCAAGCCACAATCGACTACAAAAAAGAGTTTGGCTACATGAGTATAGTTCTTTGGGGTGACGGATAGTGCGCAAACTATATTACATTGAAAACTCGTAATACAACCTCACTATTTTCTTTTCAATCGGTATTTACTTATTAAGTGATCATTTTCGAAACAATCATTAAACATTAAACTAATGTAGTGTCGAGGTGTCCTTAACTTGCACCGGACATTAAACTCACAAACACATTATAGTTTATATAAAGTTTAGTCCTGGCTGAACTTTATTAAGCCCCCATCGTACGAATTGAGATATATCTGTCAATCATCCAAGATTATAGGTATTGATAGAAAAAGAATTGTGTTAATATTTGAAAACATAAGTCCGTTTTTATTATCTTTCATTGGCAATTGAATTACTGGCCTGTATTAAGTGTTTAAAAAAAAAATATCTCTCAAGAAAATGAAACAATTGAAAGATAAAATGTTTTTAGTATTATGCTTTAATTTGCTTTTAACACCATTCTGTATCTTCAATAATGTCTTATATTCTATAAGCGGTCAATCCTTACCATTAATAACTCATTGCGTCCACAATTCCGTGTGTAAAATACACACATAAATGGAAAATCGGATCATTTCTTCCAATAACTAGCCTGTATCGTAATGGAGATGGGCTTACAGTCGTAATATATACTAATCAAGCCCTTATTATTCTATCAAGCGACGTGATAAAACATTATTGAAGAAAATCCTTGACTTGGCAAACTTGGCGGAAGTTCACACTTGGCTATACACTACTTGGCTAAGTCTGAATCTCTTTAAAATAGTCTAATCAGGTGTACAGACCCACTAGACTAATAATATTTATTTGACCTGGTTAGGTTTGTGGTGGACAAACAAAATTTAGCAATATTCTGACATATTCAAACACGGCCAAGTTAAATAACTCCCATTTTGCTGAGTAAATTTCTAGCACAATTTCTTTCTTTTTCGTGATAACAACATATTCAAACATGGCCCTGTTCCAGCCACAGCCAAGTAGAAATTATTTAGCCAGGTACATTCCAATACATAATACATCACATACGTGTATTACCGTAGTATTTCGACATAGCCACCTCTTAGCCAAGTATATGATATTCAAGTGTTTTAAGGTTCAAACAATGCGTAAAGACATCTTATAACGTTGCTACGTTGCATCTTGGAAGTCTGCGACGTGAACATTCAATACGCAACGTTAAAATCGGTGAAGTCCTGCGTTATTCTCAAAGTGATTCGTAGACCATCAACTTTTTCTAATCGTGAGTGATGGACATTACTGAGAAGGAATAACGTTGATTTGCATCAACAATTTTCAGAACGAGACTTCGTGTTGGTTTTTGCGCAACATCGCTACATGACTGCGCATCGCTTGTATATCGGTCGTTTGGTACAAGATCAACATAAATGTAATACATGAATTAATGTCCAAGTTGCACCAAATGAGCGATATGTTCGAACCCAAACTCAACCACACCGCCAAGCAAGCCTTATCAACAGTATATCAAGTCTCAAAACGTGTAAGGGGGGCTTATCGCATATAGTTTCAGTAGAGGCGCATACCTTCCTCGAAGTTGACTACCAGCGGGTCGACGGGCAGCGGCGCATAGGGGCTGGCGGGCGCGTCGTGCGCGTGCGCGTGCGCATGCGTGTGGGCGTGTGCGTGGGCGTGCGCGTGCGCGTGTGGCGCGTGCGGCAGCACGCGTCGAGCGCCGAGCAGCTCGCTGGACGCTGGCAGCACGCCGAGGATCGCGCTGTCTAATACCACTGGAAACAATTGGTTTCGGATTAGCCAGATTAGATTAGAATATCATATTCATATCAGATCTCCATTGACTTGAATAATAAATGAGCTTTAAGTATGTACTCAAAAATAACTAGAGATGTAGCTTTGAATGTGAATCTTAATAGTTGATGGTGATGAGCGAATCATCTGTGAGATAAACATAAGCTACATTTACATACATTCATCTAATGGTAGATAAATGACTAATATAATTAGAGAAAATTCTAGATGTTTTTATTGATAAAATCAATGCTCCCTCAATAGCTAAAGAAACTATAATGATTGACAAACATAATACAAAAACGTTCTGTTTTACTTTTTTCTTTTGATCTAAGATTGATTTGATTTTGATCTTTCTTTTCATTCTTGAATAATTAATTTACCGTAAATTAGAGTAAACAAAGCGTGTACATTTACAACAGCAGGTAGTGCAAAAAATTGTGAAGTCAATTATCTTCACTCCTAATCACAAAGTAGATGTTACATGACAATAACGTACAGCACGTCGATCAGCCAGTCTAAGGAGCTAGATAAATAACAACTACCTTGGCGCTGCTGCTGCCACAGCAGCGGCACCGGCGCGGGCGCGGCCACCGCCGTCGGCACCCCGGCCGCCATCGGGGGCTCCACGGACGGCTCCGGCATGTTGTTTGTGGCAATGGCCTGCAGAGGAAAAATTAATATTCTTCAATCTTTCAATTCAATTCATGATTGAATATTCATAATTTCTTACATTAATGATTGAATATTCATAATTTGATGAAGTGTGATTTATCTGAAGTGTCACTTATTCATAATTTTAAAATTAATGCATTTTAAATGGAGTTAATGAAGCTCATGTAATGGGTATTAGTAAAGATATGCTTAACACTTGTTACCAAATGATATGTTGTGATTTTTTTTTTTTTAATTTATTGGAGACAGGGTTTATAATGCTTTCTAATATTGTTTGATCATATCTATAGCATGTAAAAAATTAAAATAGTTGTATGAATAGAAATGAGAAATGCATTTATTAGCAATTTCTCAATGTGATATTTTATTAATTTCCAAAGTCCAGATGAAATAAGTATGAAAGTTAACATTTACAGAATTATTATTAAAAGTAATATTTATTTTAATATGTTGCAATGAGTGATGAGTTTCTAATTCCTTCTCCCAGGTACATATTACTATAGTTAAATCTCACTCGCCTTTCCTATAAAATCAAAGTTCGACTCTGAATACACCAACCAAAAAAGCTGCTACTTCTGGCTTATAACAATAGTTTAAGACATTGCTACACCAAAGAGCAAAAGGTATAGTACGAAATTACTAACCAAGACATTCCAATGTAGTCCTCTTGGTAACGTCTGGTAACAATGCATCTGTGAACAACTTCAAGTAAGCCGCTAATCTTATCTAAAGCTGATAGCAGATCTTAGACCATGGATGGCAGTAACCTTTTGAAAGCAAGTGGACTGCATGCTTGTTTGCTTTTTTTATCACATAGGAGGAGCAAATGAGCAAGCAGTCCACCTGATGATAAGTGCTAAAAGCCACTTAGGGTTATCTGTAAGTAATGTCCAAATGAAGCTTCGGCGTTAGCCACCTTCGGTCTAAAAACACTTTCAGTAGAACCATCGACTTCAGCAAAAATGTCGGACACTATCTGTAAGCAATTTCATACAGAACAACGATTCTTGCTACTACAATCTTCTAAAAGTATATAGTGTGTCCACATACGTTAGGTAAGGGCGCCGGCTGGCTGGGCGCGATGCCGTCGGTGCGCGCGTCCGGGTTTTTGTGCATGAACGGGCAGTGCTTCTTGCGGCAACCGCCGGGCTGATTCTCCCAGTAGCATGGGATCTGCTTACGATTTTTCTGAAATGACACAATGTTTTTGCACATATATAAATGTTATTCATATATTCATTATATATATATACTTTTGCACAGTTTGACCGGTTGTACTTTTGAATGAAAATAAAATTAATAATTTTCAATATTTGTATAAAGATACAGATTTTGATATATCATAGAAAACAGTTTCATTTCTTTGGTTGATTTTGTTTCTTGGAAGGGTCACCAAATAATATTTAAGAATTCAGCAATATTTTTTTATCCAAGATTATAATATTTTGTCAAAAACTAACTGCTCTCGTTAGTTATAGTTAGATTTCGTGGTATTTACAACTTTTTTCTTGACTACTCTTTACTAGACTCTGCAGCAATCATAAATTGCTGCAGAGTATCATAATTTAAAAATAATGAAGATTATTAAATGCTTAGAATGCATAAAAATTATGTAACATATTAGTTGATTATTAATTAAGAATTTTTATCAAAGTGATAATTTTATTCAAATTGATTTGGTCAATAAAAACTATAAACTTAATATCAATCTTACATCAACCTTGATTGATAAGAGTTTAATATGTTTAATTAATTTATTGATTCTAATGAATTATTAATGATATAAATATATTTGAATATGTCAAAGAGGATGCTAAAAGACTATCGTTCCAAAATCTACATAGAAATATCAAAATGGCAATCAACTCTTATTGATTCTATAATTAGGTAAAAATACTTTCAAGGAATATGGTTGAATTCAAATTCTATAAGATGGATGGGTATATAAGGAGAGGGAGGAATTAAGGCCTAAACACCTTAGCAGAGATGAGTCATTAATGAACCAGAAGGACAACATTTTTTATTAACGAACATAGAAGTTTATTTATTCAGGATTCCTCCTTTTAATGTTGGGTTATATGTTTTTTATGATACTAGTAGACATTTTTTTTATCATTATCGGATGTTGAACTGGGCTAGGCTGGGCTGTTGGTCTAGGTTGCAATATTAACAAAGCTATAGCTTACACCAGTACTCATAGCTATACAACTCTATGTATATGTGTACACTATGATGTATGAATTCATATACTCTAATCTAAAGGATTTCTGGTCGACCTGGCTCATTGTAACAGATTAAAAAAAAAAGGGGTACAATAGACCAAATGTACGCTACTACTCCTTGACCGATGCCAAACTGAACGTAACACAATAAATCTTACCCGTAATTCCATATGACGCAGTTTGCAGCGTTTATCCAGGCACTTGCCCTGTTGCCAAGCAGTGCACATTGTCTCACAGCCCAGGGCCGCTGGCTCATGACGGAATACACAGTTGTCACCCTGTGTGAGTGGTACAGATTATTATTTGCAAAATGTCTTTCAAATTTTCAGTGCGAATTTACAACAGAAATTTGGTTAATAAACGATTAACAAAAATTCTGAACTTGAGAGATTATGTAGAAATAAACCATCACACATGCTTGTCTTAATACAAATTTATTCACAGTAGTATGCCGTAACTTGCTTCTGTCTTAAAGCTGTAGTATTCAATGATAGCCCCAAATCTGTTCAGGTATTTACATGAGGTGTTCTGAGTTACACTATAGGGATGGGGACAAATCTGTGAATATTTTGTCAAAATTTAGGTTGGTATTCAATGACCACAGCTTGCAATGATCACTCAACATACGGACGCGTGAATAACAGTGAGGGAAGAGCGGCGAGTCGCTCATACGTTCACAACAAATTTAAACACTCTTAAATCATTTTTAAAATAAAATTCGTCATCTTTCATTGATATGAGATATAGGGGAAACAAATTCAAAGCCATTCTATGCGCTATTATAACATACCACGCTAGTAAATCATTGCGAAATATAATTCCATACACAAACACGCGTAACATGACAACCGTTCGTTTGTTATGTAAAACCTTATGTTCGGTGAATATTTTCGAAATATTCGTCGAAATACGAAAGTAAAAGTAAATGAGGAACGTTTCCGTCATACCTTAGTGCACGTCGAGTAATAATAAAAATAGCAATCGTTAAATTTCCTCGGCGACTCCATAGTGCACTCCGCCGTCCAGGGTCTAGAACAGAACACGATGTCGCCACATATATACACATTCACAACAAAAACCGCACGTCTTAAGAAAATAAATGATATTTGTAAGCAATACCCTCAAACCACACTCGTAAATATCGCAACAAGAACTAGAAATTAGATATTTTATTTTGACAATACGCGATGCATTTTATCGGCGAAGTAAATTAGTAAAAAACTATATAAATTCAACATTTTATCACATTATTTACTCACCGAGTTGTAAGCAAACTAAAAATTAATTAAATTAACAACAATTATCTACGCAAACCCACTATCTAACACAAAATAATAAGAACGTCACTCTAAGAAAGAAATTTTAGTAGATATGGCGGACATGTGGCGGAAGGCGGACTTTCATTTCATTTCGTCGGCATAATCAACCAATCGTCATTAACCTATTGTCTATTATAATTCATAGACAACATTTACTTTACTTTGATAAAGATAGGCAACAGCTGTATAAGTTCGGAAATCTGTATAGCTTAGAGAAATAACACACTAGACTATTTATTTTATAATGTACTTGGCCGAAAAAAAAGTTGATATACATTCATAAAGATTAAGGATTGTTGTTTTTTTACACTTAATATTTTTATTTGCAATACTGATAACTAAACTAGTATTATGTTAAAAATGTATGAAACACTAAAGCCGACTGCTTTAAACGATTAATGTTCATAATGATATATTTAATTTACCGTTTTATATGAGATTTCGTCAAAATAGTTAATTAATAGTATTATTATTTATATATTTTTTTGGAATGATCTATTTACTAGCTTTCATTTCATACCCATGGTTTTGTGATAATAAAAAAGTTGTCCCTTCCCCCCTCTTTTTCTCCTATGTGCAGGCGCCATTTTTAAAAATTATATCGCCTATGTCACATTCCAATCTGAAACGATTCTAATGATATGTCATACGTCACAATCCGTCAAGCTGTTCAGGCTATAGTGCGTGGAAAAAAAATGGACATACATACAAACAAACATGTATGTATGTTTGTTTGTTTGTAAATAAGCTTATTAAACATTACCCTCCTTCTGACGCAGTCGGGTAAAAAAAACATGTTGACAAACGCATTGTCGTGCTGCTTACGAAACTTGCTTCTGTCGATAATTAAAATAATGGGATTTTTGAAACCAGGGAGCAGAAATCTAACATATATTTACACAGTATTGGTGATTAATTATTATCAAGTACTTTGTATTATTGTAAGATATAATAATGATAATTAATTGCTATATTTTAAAACAACGTGGTTTTATAAGAATCTCCGTAAATGTTTACATTATT